>VYZU01052811.1:312321-382316 GCA_013401355.1 Ceyx cyanopectus | reverse complement strand
TTAAAAAATATTTATAAAAATAAAGAAAAACATCTAATCTTTATAAAGCAGAGATTAATAATTTAACTGGCAAGAACAAATAAAAAGTGTTATTCTTTTTTTTGCTGCTTCAGTGGTGGCATGTGGTGGTTGCAAACTATTAGCATCACCCAGAACTTGCTCTCCCTTTCCTTTTAGGCATGTACCCAAGATCTGATGGCTGTGCAGATTTCACCCCAGGTAAAGCTGTCCCACCTGGCAAGCCAGACATTAAAAGGTAAATTGCACAAAGCTGAGGCCATCTGCACTAAAATGTTCTCTCAAACTCACTAATTCCACAGAGCTAATGGCAATACATTGAGGACAATGATGTTTTTAGGTGGGGGGTTTTAAATCACCATTTAAAAAAAAGAAATTAAAAGATGAGAATGGACTACAAATTAATTATGATCTTTTCTTTCTGAAGCTTACACAGCCTAATTTTAGTTGTACTGTATACATACCATATCTTCCAGTTCATAAATGGCCATTTGCTGACACATGGGAGCCAACAGATCTAAACTATTCCATGAATACCAAGCACAAAGAATTGGAAATGTAAAGACTATATATAATATATGCTATGTGCATTTTCACACAGCTGCATGTTTCTGTGCAGGCTTTTACTTGAAAGGAACCCTTGTCAGAGCACATCAAGAATTCTGTTTCTTTACACCAGGAGAAAAGTTGAAAAGCAGGAGAATGTGTAGGAAAATGAACAGCTGAGGGCAGAAAAACTAACCAAACCTTTATAAACCACAGCAAAGCCTCCACTCATGTTAATGACAATATCTGCATTTAATCTGCATTAAACTGCACATCCTGTCCACTCCTGAAAAACTAATCTCTATGCTGGAATTTAATGTAACATCTGTTTGGTTGAAATTAAATTAACATACTTCTATTTGATTAGCTTATTAACTGTAATTCTCAGTGTGCTGCAGGAATGGACACCACCTAGGGATGTAGCTGGCTACACCTTAGTTTGTGCATCATCACCTCTTGATGGGTCTGTTTCTGCCATCCCGTAACCCAGCTGATCCACTCTTTCATCCCATCAAACACCCATATCCTGTAATTAAAACTTCTCAGTTTTCCCATCCTAGAAGACATCCCCTACAAAGCTCCCACGTTTGTACCTGCATGTGGCTGCCACCTTCACCTTGGCTCACCAGCCTTTGCCTGTTCTCTCTGCCCTGCCCACAAACCCCACCTCAGTGCCCAGGTGGGTGTGGTGGGAGATGCTGCCTTCACCTGCCCTTCCTCTGTGTGCTGGGAGCACAATCTCCTGCTTTTGCCTCCTCCCTGCCTGATGCTACCATCAATCCACTCACTTTTCACTTTCTATGGCCCTCAGTTGACTCCCACTGGAGCTTGAGCAAGCAGTGTCCAGCTTTTCCTGAAGTCACCAGTAGTGTGAAAAGAATGAGGGATGAGACCATCTGAAACCAATATATTTCTTGTGGTTCTTTCAACACACACTAAGGGAGCACAGGCTGGCTGCAAACCCAACCCAGGCTGCAAAAGCTCTGCAAATGTGAACTGGATCCAAGCCCCAGGTTTGTTTCACCCCGTGTCAGGTTCAGTGGGGAGGTTTCCCTGTGCCCTACATGCTGCCCCATGTCTCAAACAAAAGGAGGGCATCCGCACAAGTGAAGAACTCTTTGAGTTCAGCAGTGTTTTGGTTTTATACCACATGTGGGAACATGCACTGACAGGCAGTGTGCACAGTCACTGCTGTTCCACATCTAACACTGCTCACCATCAGTGACTTCCACTTTATCACCATTCTGGCCAAGAAACTCTTTTCCAGAACAGTGGATGGAATACCCCTGGTGCTAGAGTTCTTTCCTTCCCCATCACAACCATTTACTAAACAGCTAATCCATGCACAAAACCCTCAGCATGGCTTTTAGGCAGCCAGGATGGGAAATAACTGAGCCCAAGAGTTATGAGGCAGCACCTTCTGCCTCATCATTGCAATCAGGTAGCAATGGGAAAAGAAAAACACTGATGAAACTACGTATTTTTATTTCAGGGCACAGCATTAGGGCTCTTCCTTAAAATGCCAGCCTGCTTTTTGATCTTTACTGCTGACATGAAATAGAAGAGATATATATTATATAAATCTTCAGTTTCACTTAGCTTGAAATTGATAAAAAGACAAAACAAAGCCAACTGCAGAAATCCTTCCAAACCAAAAGGCATTCCCCTTACCCTGACTAACATTCCCTGTTGCACATCTTGTTTGAATTACCATCTGAAGTTTGTCTTGTTCCATCTCCAGAACAAATCAACCAGCAGAGTATAAAGATATGGCTACATGAATAAAAACACATGATCTACTTGATCACTCTGAACCTAAAAAATAAGCTCAGACAGAAAAACATTGTCTGGCAATTGCCATGTTGCTTTGATGCCTTTGATTCTGTATTCTGTCCCACACATTCAACCCAGCAGCTACTGGAAGCATCAGCACCTTCCACATGAGCATCAGTAGTCTGTAATAGTTCCCTCACAGAAAGGAAAAGTTCACATTTAAGACAAGGGGCAGGAACTGTGGGACCAGGAACCATAAAATGCAGCCAGTTGGAGCAAGTGGCACAACAATTATTTTATCAGATCCACTGGCTCAGATTCTCCTTTGCAGAAAAACTGAGCTCCTGTAGGATTTTTAAAATGGAAAAGTCCTTCTTGTCTCTAAGTTTTCCTTCTGAATCAAGGTGGTTTTGTTTAATTACATTTAAAAAAGAATTCAACTGTTTTGAGATTCAAAACCAGTTTTTTACATGTTTATGTGTAATATGCCTTCATTTATCTATAATGTGCCACCCAATAATACATCTTAAAAGTTGAATTAGAAAGTCTGATGTGCTGCTTATCACATGAATGATGCACTGAATACTTATTTTAGAGGAAGATGATCATGGATTCAGAACTGTTTCATTTTGTCCATGTCTAAGCCTTCTGAAAAAGCACGCAAGGAAAAACAAACTTAATTCTCTCCAGCCTCATGACTTTTAAGTCATTTAAAACAAATTAAGAAAAGATCAGGCCAAAGAAATAAAGGACCATGCTGCATCTTGGATGCTCTGCTAAGAAACCACAGAGCTGCACTGGAAGGACATGACTTCCAAATCAAAAAGATTGTTCTTGTTAATGCATTAGTAACGTAATGCAGAGAAAAGGTATCACTAAAGATTTACCACTGTCTAAAATAACTTTCCAATGATCATTAAATGCTGTGGTGTTGGCTGTTCAATTTACTGCTGGAAAACCCAGCTAATAGGTGCAGAATTAGTGAGCTGCACAAGCCAGAGGCACAGTCTACACTACACCACTTGCTTTTCATGCAGTTAACTCCTTCTGCAAATGCACTGCTCACAGGAATGACTGGGTTACCTCCCATGGCATTCAAAAAGAAGCAGAGTAGGGAAATTTGTTCTTCAGAAGTCAGTGACCACTGAGAGGGAAAGGAAAAGGGAAGAGAACCCTGGACCCACAGGGATTTCAATGCTAACAGTGAGGCAATGGCAGGAGGGTTTGAACTAAATGATACTTGAGGTCCTTTCCAACCCAGACCATTCTATGATTAATGAAATTAAAAGCATTCTGGTATCTTTCTGAATGTTTTAAGATTACAACAGGTTCTGATTTCAACATTTCCCTAATAGAGCTATTGTGTGATCTGCAGTAGAAACACTGTATCATTAAGATCTCTTAGTTTCAGTTGTAGGTGCATTTTACTTTCTCTTTTTTTCCTCACCATGATGGATTTTTTTTAATGACAGAAATTTCTGTATCTGGAGAAAATGTATCTCATAGAAACTGTATGAAATGAACAATCAGTTGCTCTGTTCATGGCATATGCTTCAAATAACCAGTAGCATCCATACTAAACTAATCTGTTAACATGGAGTTGCTGAGGTGTCTCTCCATCATTTTGACAGTGTGCTGCAGCACCAGAGCCCCACTTTCCAGGGGAATAGAGCAAACCTGAGCCACTGCTGCCAGTCCCACCCCAACAGGCTCTGCAGCACAAACTGCACTTAGTCCAATAAACACTGAGCAACATGCAGTCAGTTCACTAAAGCTATAAATACTGTGCCTCAGCAGCAGTATGAGCAAATTATTGCTGCTAATCACTGCATGTTAATGCAGTAACAACATACCAAGGTGTCCTGACCCATATACAGAGGGAATACTCTGGGAAATACTGAAGACTGTTTGCCCCAGTGTTCATCTGCAGCTACTCCTGACAGATCCCAGGCAGCATCCCATTCCTGTAGCAGCACTGCTAAACTCTTGCAGCCAACCATTCCTCTCTCCACAGAATGGGAGCAGCTGAACTGCATCTGCTTTGGCAGTAGTGTGCCTTCCTGCCTCCAATCCTGACTTCTAAGAAAGCAAACAGAAAGTAAGCAGGGAACACCCATCCATCCTGGGGACCACATTAAGGCTACACCAGGAGAAAGGCTCTGCAGCACTTCAGCCCTTGCCTGGTGCCAGTGTTTGATGTAGTGATAACAAACCATTATGATCTGTAATTTATATTTTGTCCACTGGTTTGAAAAGGAATGTTATCTGTCTACATGAGGATCACACACTGCAGAAGCTGCATCTGTGAGCAGTTACTGAGAGCTGTAATGGCAGTAAATCTCCATCAGAGAAAGAGATGGAGCCTGAGAGATCCAGCCATTCACAACCAGAAGGTTGTGTCAGAACTCAGAAGCACACACAATACTGCTCTGTTAATACGCCTGAGAAAATAAGCAGGGGTAGAAGGGAAATGGGAACAAAAGTATGTTTCAGGTTGGAAACAAAGCCTCCTGTAGCCTTCTGTCTCTGCTATCTGCTTTACTGATCACTTACCCACCCAGCTATAAAACCAGACAGCTCAGAGTTATGTTTTGTTTTGTTCTAGCTTGTGAGGGCCACCATACAACAGGGCAAGGGCTGGAGCAGAAAGACCCACTTCATCTTTCTACCACCACATATATTAAGTGCACACCTTATTATCCAGTTTTGACAGTCCCAGAAATACAGAAGTACCTATTTTCCCAGATTCCATGAGAGCATATGGCCCACACAGAACATTCTGAATACACAAACCTGCTCAGTAAGATTGTTTTCAGGTCTGGATCTCACAGCAGGAACTGAGCTAAGTTCAGCTCCTCTTGGATGCCATAAAAGCATGGGTTTAAAAGAAGAGCAGCAGTATCTGGAGTTTGATATCTAACAGTATGCAAGATGTTTATTGCATGTATTAGGCTACAAAATCTAAGTTGATAGCCTGGGACAAGAAAGCAGAACTCAGCTCTGGCACATGTAGTGGGAAATGCAAAGACATGTCTCTGTGTAATGGATATTGCTGCTCCCTCAAGAGCTGGAGCTGCACAGAGCAGGTGGCTCAGTGAAAGACATCAGCACTTTGGAAAAAATTAAAACACAATTAATAGAGCAATTAAACAGCAGGTGGCTTAAATAAGAGTGGATTCAGATTGGGTTTTGCCATAAGAACAACTCAATTCAGCTCTGCAGAATTACTGCTCAGAATGGGAAGGGTAAGAAAGTTTGGACAAATAAGTAGTAACTGAAACTGTCTCAATCATGCAGAACTCAGTCAAAAAGGGCACCAAAATCAGGACATTTCAAAGATGTATCACTTTCAAACTCCTTTAAATCTAAATTCCAAGGACAACCAAGTCCTGTGGCACTTTCTGTGGTCTTGAAACAGCTTTTCCCTCATTTAAAATAAACTTCTCTGCCTCACATCAAGTCAAATCACCAGAGAAGCAACAAGACAAACTGCCCAAGTATATAATGGAAAGAGGGAAACATACCAACAGGAACAGTAACATACCAAGCCTACATATTCACAGGATAAAAAATGTTTTCTATATTAAATGACATCAACAGAACTAAGTGTTAAAAAGGGTCATAGTTAATTTCAAAAAAAATTCTTTCTCCAGTTGCATGGAGTACAAGAAAGCAGAAAATTAATCAAAGGCAAATTACCTTGTTTTGCACGAGATTTAGCTTAAAAATAAAAGTCTACAACCTCATCCTGTAATATCTGAGCAGTGCAGTTGAAGGGCTACTTGTGCCCCCTATAAAAGTGATTTAAAAGCATGTAGTTAAATCTTAATTCAACTGTCTTTCCAAAAGGAGTGTCACAGAAAGTGAACAAAGCAGAATGCATTGGCCAAGTATCCAAATATACACATATTGTGCAAAGTGAGATCAGTTCTAGCTGAAAAGTCACCACACTTACCTGTTAATGTAACTTAAAGCAACATATGTTGGCTGCTGAAGTTCTTGTTTCTCTAACACACGTGGGTCTGTATCTGGAATAAAAAAAACATAGACTGAATTGAGTTTTCTGTATTTAAATGAAAACATGTGGGACTGTCTGTGGCAAAGTAACAGAAGTGAAGAGATAGCAAATAGCTCAACTCAGTTTATCCATGTGGAGCACACAGCACAGCTCCATCACTCCATTCATAAACACACTACTACATTGCTTTGCACAAGGGTTGGAAACACCGACAGTGATGTGACCAACTGCCACACAACTTTGCACAATCCCCCTCATAAATACTAGTTTCCATGGATTTCCAGTGTTACAAGGACCAGCAAGTGTTCTCCTTTTCTAATGCAGCTATTTCCAAATGTGGTTGACCCATTCTGAGATTTTCAAGAGTGATTAGATCTCTTCTTCTTCTGCATCTCTGAATTTTCCTTTCTCTACAGCTTATTTTATCTTCTCTACAGCTTATTTTCTGCAGCTCTCAATCAGGAGTGGTACAATAGGCTTGCCAAGCAGACCACTGCCCACCAAAAGCCCTAAAGCAAACACAACCCAGTTCCCTCGAGTGCTAACTTTCTCACTTAAATGAAAGAATATGTTTTCAATCATCATTTTCATTGTCCTATTCAGTTAAATTTTGCTTTTATGTAACAACTAAGCAGGGGTTTAAGTTTCTGAAGCCAGCTCCAAGGGAGTACGCCCATAGTTTATGCATAGTTTTTGTATATGTAAAAAAAAGAGGAGGATTATGTTGAGGTTTCAAATACAGCCTTGCCCTGCATTGTAGAAATGGACCTTTAGGAGCCAGGCATGAACAGTCCTCACAAACTCCCAGTGAAAAATGCTCATCATGCCTGTGCAGATCACTACACACTCATTAACAACATATTTTGTGCATTACTTTAAAAGCAACTCTTTGTGCAACCCCTGTATTTTAACTACAAAGAACACAAACTGCTTTCATCCAGCTGAGAGGCAACTGCATGGGGGGTGAGGCAGAGGAGCCCCAAGTACATTTTGGATTGTTCTCACTTTAAGTACTATTCATTTTAAAAGCTCATCATCTTGATAGCCACGTTTCTCTGACCTGAGCAGTTGCTTCTGGTGGTTTGGTTTTGCTTTTAGAAGATGATACAATTATTTTGAAGCCTGTCTTCACTGCCCTGACTTAAAATTAACTGAACTGAGTGGGGACTGTGCTCAGGGTAGGGGCATTTGTCACAACAATGCCCAAAGAAGATGATGACTTTATTCCAGAGCAGGGAACCCCCTGTCCCACCCCCCCAAAGCTCAGACTGATCCTACTTTCCTTCCTACATCTACTCCTGCAAAACTCAGGCTCCATGATTTGCCAAGATGCCTTCATCACTGTGTCTCTGGACATGGAAATACCTTTAAGGAAGCTCAGAGGACAGGGTAAAGACCCAAGTGCCAAACAGCATTCCCAAGCCTGGTATCCATGGAAGGAATCACAGAGTGTCAGGGGGTGGAAGGGAGCTAGAAGATCATCTAGTCCAACCCCCCTGCCAGAGCAGGGACACCCAGACCAAGTCACCCAGGAACAGATCCAGGGAGGTCTGGAGTGTCTCCAGAGATGGAGACTCAAAAACTTCCAGTTTTAATTTAAAAATCAAATAGCCAAGTAAATGCATACACAAGGATTTGCACATCTTCTGTAAAGTATCTTTCATAAAAAAAAAAAAAAAAGTATCTGTGATATAAGCAATTGTAAGAAAAAGATATTTCAGCTATGGAGAAAAGAGAAAGAATGCATGGAGTCCAATCACGGATCTCAAATCTTGATAATGTTCTAATTTCTGCAATTGAACTAATTATTGCACACTAGTAAGTGACCACAGTGCTCATTAGCTGCTGAAAGCAACCTTTGGATCTGTCATTCTGTCTTCAAATAGGCAATTAATGTGAAAAATGAGAGTATGCTTAATATCCCCGTGCCATATATTATATATAAATAACACAACATGCAAATAAGAACAGTACAGAAGTTCTCAACCTAACACTTGATCAACTTAGTCATGCCTTCATCTGTTTATTTGGAAATATATTACTTTGTTGCTCTTGTGGTACTTAATACAGACATCTACTGCCTTAAAGACAGTTCTTCCTTGCCAGAAATGAAAAGAACTGTCCATTCTTCTGTCCCCAAAATAACTTGCTTTAACCAAGGTTGGACAGTACCAACTGTGCTAGGACAACCACTGGGTAGAGGACAGATAAAAGTATATATTTGATCTTTTGGTTGCCCAGAACTTGCCTGATGTCTCACTGAGATGCTTCCCCTCTTTCCATCAATTCACAGTTCTGAAAAGCAAATGCAGAGTCTGTAAAAGTCTTTATTTAATTAAATAAAGAGCTCGTGGTAGCTCACAGCTCAGAGTGTAAAAAGTGATGCTGTAAGTCAGGTAATTTATATTCACTGGAATGTAATTGCCAGGAACGAGCTGCAGAGCTGCAAATGTCACAAAGGCATCTCCTGATCTTCCAGATGTAGTGAACTGCAAGCCCACTTTGAATGGAATGATGTTTTTCCACTTACTGTGTTAATTAGTTTTCATTTGAAACATACAATTATTGCTGCAACCAAACGCAATAATTAATGGTTACTTTTAATAGGTAAAATATTCATTAATCAAATCATCAGGAGCTCAGCAGAGCTGGGAAGAAGGGGGGGAGTCTGCTGCTACTTTATTTTACTTTTTAAATTGTGAGATGCGTTCAGCTTTTAGGCATTTGAAATGTTAACATCTTGTTTGCAACTTCTAAGTGCAAATATACTTAATGAAGCTTGAAATAGAGAAAAAATAGAATGCCATTTTCACTGATTTTCCCAACATTTAATTAAAGTCAAATAATCTTACGAGGTAACACTGGAGAGTGTTAAAATAAAAGGTCCATTTGCACTTAACAGTCAAGCACAGAGGACACAGCATATATTACTAGCAACCTCCCAAATGATCCCATTTCAATTATTAAATGAGTATTTTTATTCCTTAGCACAGTGTGATGTTTCTTCTGTCTGAAAGTTTCAAAACCTCATATACTGGCCTGGGCCAATCCATTGGANCACCTCAAGGTGCTCCTGAAACCAGGTTTTCCTGATGCAGGTCTCATAGAAAAGTCCTGAACGAACCCAAAGTTTTGGAAGGGTAAATGTTACTTTTCCCTTTTTGTTGGAATATGCAATACCAAGAACAGTATTTGTCCTTTATTAACGAAACTGTAACCAAACTAAAATTTTAACCGTGACCTTGCACTGAGCTGCTTTTCATTATAAATGCCCAAATTCCATACTGTCATTTTAGAGGCATTGTCAGAACATTGTCAGAAATAGCATGATCACCTTTAAGCAAGAAAATTCAGCTACTACACTGAGTTTACAAAGTCCTTAGGAAAGTGGGTGGAATTCATTAGCTGTTGATGCCTCTTTTTTCCTTTCCTTATCTTCTCAAGCAGAAGTCACTTCACCAAAATAACTGGTTTAAGTAAATACTAGAAAAGTACAAAGGCAAAATGACACTTTTTCATAGTGAGAAGGACTGAAACAACACTCTAAAGCTGCCCTTCGAGTAGCAGACATTTGTCCAGTGCATCCCACCTCTTCACAGATTCTGTTGACTTCTTTCCTACTGCACACCTGACAGCATCATTGCTTCCTACTGCTCTCAGGGTTTGAACCTATAAAAGCAGAAGAAGCAAGACACACAGTCTCAGCCCTCAGTAACAGCAAGTCACCTTGAGATCCTGCCCCCTGTATGCTTAGAAGTGGAAACTTTCAGGGCAAAAGATTAAAAGTCTGGATTTAGCTGAATATTAATGTAGTATGATTTCTTGTAGTGGAATATGTTGAAACCATTATGGCACCTCATGATCTCTACTGTTATCTCAGCTGTCCATATGAAATAAATAAAAGTTATTTATTTGCAGAGAAGACTGAATATCATATTTTTGCTCTAGACGCTACTGTGTTCGGAGGAGAAAAAAAAAAAAAAGTATCTGTGATATAAGCAATTGTAAGAAAAAGATATTTCAGCTATGGAGAAAAGAGAAAGAATGCATGGAGTCCAATCACGGATCTCAAATCTTGATAATGTTCTAATTTCTGCAATTGAACTAATTATTGCACACTAGTAAGTGACCACAGTGCTCATTAGCTGCTGAAAGCAACCTTTGGATCTGTCATTCTGTCTTCAAATAGGCAATTAATGTGAAAAATGAGAGTATGCTTAATATCCCCGTGCCATATATTATATATAAATAACACAACATGCAAATAAGAACAGTACAGAAGTTCTCAACCTAACACTTGATCAACTTAGTCATGCCTTCATCTGTTTATTTGGAAATATATTACTTTGTTGCTCTTGTGGTACTTAATACAGACATCTACTGCCTTAAAGACAGTTCTTCCTTGCCAGAAATGAAAAGAACTGTCCATTCTTCTGTCCCCAAAATAACTTGCTTTAACCAAGGTTGGACAGTACCAACTGTGCTAGGACAACCACTGGGTAGAGGACAGATAAAAGTATATATTTGATCTTTTGGTTGCCCAGAACTTGCCTGATGTCTCACTGAGATGCTTCCCCTCTTTCCATCAATTCACAGTTCTGAAAAGCAAATGCAGAGTCTGTAAAAGTCTTTATTTAATTAAATAAAGAGCTCGTGGTAGCTCACAGCTCAGAGTGTAAAAAGTGATGCTGTAAGTCAGGTAATTTATATTCACTGGAATGTAATTGCCAGGAACGAGCTGCAGAGCTGCAAATGTCACAAAGGCATCTCCTGATCTTCCAGATGTAGTGAACTGCAAGCCCACTTTGAATGGAATGATGTTTTTCCACTTACTGTGTTAATTAGTTTTCATTTGAAACATACAATTATTGCTGCAACCAAACGCAATAATTAATGGTTACTTTTAATAGGTAAAATATTCATTAATCAAATCATCAGGAGCTCAGCAGAGCTGGGAAGAAGGGGGGGAGTCTGCTGCTACTTTATTTTACTTTTTAAATTGTGAGATGCGTTCAGCTTTTAGGCATTTGAAATGTTAACATCTTGTTTGCAACTTCTAAGTGCAAATATACTTAATGAAGCTTGAAATAGAGAAAAAATAGAATGCCATTTTCACTGATTTTCCCAACATTTAATTAAAGTCAAATAATCTTACGAGGTAACACTGGAGAGTGTTAAAATAAAAGGTCCATTTGCACTTAACAGTCAAGCACAGAGGACACAGCATATATTACTAGCAACCTCCCAAATGATCCCATTTCAATTATTAAATGAGTATTTTTATTCCTTAGCACAGTGTGATGTTTCTTCTGTCTGAAAGTTTCAAAACCTCATATACTGGCCTGGGCCAATCCATTGGAGCTGTGGCATTTTGGGGGCTAAAACTGGTAAGTAGTAGTAGAAAAACCTTTTCATAAGCCATGAGCCTGTGATTTTCAAATCAATCATGTGAGGTGAGTACATACTAAATCCATATCCTAGGATAAATAGTTTTCTCCCTATTAAAAAAATGAAAATTTATAGGTTTATGCTTTTCCTTTTTATTACTCATACTCAAACCCTTGTTTTAATCTATTTTTAATAACGAAAAACTGATTAAACATTCCAAAATAAATAAAACCTGGTATTACTTTAAATAAAAATTCAAAATATATCTATCTCGACAGTTCTGATGCTTGGGGGTTTTATTTCCCAACGTAGTAATGACCTCCAGGAGTTAAAAAAATATGATTATATGCTAACTCCACGGACAGTTAAACCACAACACAACTGCAGTGGCACATAATTCATTTGCAGTGCCAGAAGATCTCCATTTCAGACTATCAACACAGCACTCAATTTTCAAGTGTCATTGAAAACAGGCCACCTCTAATTCAGCCTGGAAACACTACACTGAGCCATTCTAGGCAGGGCTGCTAGTGTTTCACAAGTATTTATTATAAATTTACTAGAAGTTATTTACTGTGTCTCCTCTGCAAACAGGATTTTTTGGCTTATTTTGAGGGAGGGTAGTGTTAGAAGGAAACAATACATCATTTTCTTGTGAGTCATAAAATCTTCCATAAGAAACTTACACCCTGGGCTGCTACTTTGCATAGTCTTGTAGGAGACTGACTAGATTCCTGATCTTCACTTTCTGCTGCCAGGAACAGAGAAATAAGTATTTGCTTGTAAGGAAGAAGGAAATTATTTAGCATAACCTTCATTATTTAGCATAACCTACCTCCAGATGCCAACCACGCCCAAGGGAGCCAGAGGCTGGTGGAGCAAGAATGGGAACCAGCTGTGTGTGAGTGTCAGGGGCTCACATAGCCCCTGTTTGAACAACAGATTGGTAAGAATGGCCAAAACACACATTATTCTGGTCTTCTTATGTATTAGAAGTCATCAGAATCAAGAGGAACTTTAAAACAAGTGAGTGGGAAAAGAGGAGCATCAGTGACGTTGAAAACTCAAGCAAGGTCTTCTCAGAGCATGATATACAAATATCTAAAATATATATATACACACACACACACACATATATATATATATACACACACACACACCTATTCTGGTATCTCAATGAAAAGATGCATATTCCTCTAAACAATCTAGATGCTAATTTTCCATTTAATTGCTGCTCCAAAAAAAATGACTTCCTAAAGTGATGGCTTAGTACCTTCTAAATTCTATTGTTACTACTAAAAAAGCAATTAACTGTTAGAAGTGGATAGCATTCCCCATTATTAAAGCCATAAATTGTAATAATATTTTTATTCTGTACTGTTCCTCCTCTGATGAACAGCCAATTACAAAATAAAAAGCACAGCATACATTTACAACAGTGATTTAAGGGATATGATAAAATGGAGATACTCACTAAAGGTTCCAGAGCTGACTTTAAGGACAATTTAAACTCAGAATTAAACGCTCAACGTTTGTTCATCTATCCTAGAATGCACTGTGTTGGAGCTGTTTCTAAACACAATTTTAAACACAATTTCTCTAAAAAGCCTTAAGGAATTTGGCCCCAAAAGGCTACCTATAGAAACACTTTCAACTTGAAAAATAAGAGCTCTCTCACAAGTATTTCAATGATCTACAAATGTAATTTCACATCACTGCAGAAAATTCTCACCACCCTCCCAAGTATGTGACTACGTGCAGCACCACCCCATTTGTAAACTACTAAGGCCAAGTGAAGTGTCTCCCTGTCCATTCAGCTTGGATTTTAGTAGCTTTTCATACTCACTCCTGAATGCAGAGTCAGTGTGTTCACCCCTTTCTGTGCTGATCTGCAGTGAGCAGCAGAGGATGCCTGCTAACTCCTCCAGTTCTCCATCTTTTCTCTCCAGTCAGCAGACTAGCCTGGCCACAATGAAGACAAACATCTTCCATGACAGAAAACTGTGGGGAAGGTGGGGTGAGTCAGAGAGAATGGAAATAAACACCTAAAACAAGACACCTCAGTGGGAGACTGACACTGCTGCCAGTGAACTGCAGAGAAGATGCTTAGAAAAGCCCCATAACAGAGAAGAAGATGTGTATTGTTCAAGGGTTCCCATGTCAGCACCACCCCTCACGCCACAGACATTCATAACTTTGCTTTTCTGCTTTCTGGGGAGGAGAAGGGAATTGAAATAAAGTGTCTACAGAAGATTGCTTTTATTGCTAGTTGAAATCTGTCCATGACAAGCACTAAAGGGTTGAAGGCTTCTTCTTTTAGTTTTGAAAGGGGTAACAGAGTTCTACACTTTGGCTCAATCATAAAAAGCCTCAGAGACTCCTTACCAGAGGCTCTCCACTGCACCAGCTCAGAAGCCAAGCTTGCCAATTTCATAAGGTAATTAATTACCCCTGCTTACATCTTCCCCTAATTGATGTGTCTTTTTTCTCCTTTACATGCTCTGAGTGCAGTTTACTAACCTGAGTAACAGTGCAATGCACTAGACTGACAGCTGTCAAAAAATGCCCTCTGGATTGCCCTGGTAATCCAGGTTCAGCCTGAGCACTGCAAGTTCTGTTGTTCTATCACTGGGCTCAGCACTCCTCAGTCTCCACAGCTGCAGGCATGCACTGCTGCATCACTTCAAAACTCAACTTATCCCAACTACCTGTTGCAATCTTCAACAGGAAAACAAAAAGGTGGAGAGGGCTGTGGATGGAAGGCACAGGAGGCTACCCCAGTGACACCCCTCAGTCTAAATCCTCAGTGGACTAGGCCAGAGGTGAATTCCAGGAGCCAGACTGCACTACAACCATGTGAAGCCTGAGGTAGTGTCTGCTGGAAAGAGAAGAGCCCATTCTCCACGGCCATGCCATAAATGGCCTCTCTGTAGCTACCAGCTAAGACTAATTCAGCATGTTTTGCAGCATTCAAAGCCACTCCAGCTGCAAAGGAACAATGATCATACATTCTTTTCAGCTCTGAGAACATTTAAGAGATGGAAAGAACCCATATGAATGATTAATTAACAGGTCAAGCCAGTAAGACACATGAAGAAAAAAAATAATCTCTTAGCAAAAGGTTTTAACTATGGCTCTTAAAACAATTACATGATATTCTAGGTGATGTTTTGGAATTAAGACCAAAACCTACCATAAGAACATCTCCAGATCTAATCATGCTACTCATGCATGGCAAGGCAGCAGTGGGAATGCAGCTGGAGGTGTTTGTCCAAAGGGTCAGCTTGCTAACTAAAGGCCTGGGGAATCCACAGGCTCCCTCTTCCTTACAGCAGCATGGAAATGTCACTGATCATCAGTTTCTTTTCTCATATGAAGTCAAATCACTCTTAATTTTCACCTGATCACTTCACTTACCAAAAAGGAAAGCAGATGACTTTTTCTACACTCAAGAGCAGTTGTACTTCTCCTCATGTGTTACCCATGCCAATGACATCTCTGCTGCACACCAGACCTGGTTAAGAGCTGGTTTGGAGTGGAAGGGGAAAGGAACATTGTAGTAATAATAAGTGCAATAAGTGCAATTATTGCTCAGTGCTTTCACTGAGACTTGGACCCAGAATGTGAGAAGAGCAAGCTCTGAAACCTGAATGGATGCCACCAGTAAAAGACTCAGCTACTTTAAGTCCAGCTATGAGACAGGACCCCTGCACAGTGAAGCAGATGCCAGAGGGGTTTTTAAACCTTCAACTGTTGATGGAATTGCTGTGGATAAAATATAATGAGATTCCTTATGCTACATTCTATTTGCTGGCACAACAGAGTATCTACACAGTGGGATGCAAGCATATCAAATTAAAATCTTGTAACAAACACACTTATTTCCACAGTTCCAACTAAAACAAAACACTGTTTGCCTACATTGTTACCAATAATATTAAGCAAGTCATATTTACAGCATCCCACTGCAAATAAAGACACAAAGAACTCAAGCTGCAAGGTACAATGCTGAAGAGAAAATGCCAGAGCTTCTATGCTGTCAGTGTCTGTAACACTAGTGACTGCCTGCAGCCACATATTCAATCATCTACAGATGCTCAGTCACCAAAACACAGTGAGCAGGGTGGGTGGGGAAGGAGCAGGACACCCAAAGCCACCACTGCCACCCTGAAACCCAAAAACCAGAGTGAATTCACTCTCATGGTCCTGGCAAAACGCCTGCTGAAGCACTGCAGAGAATTTTACTGGCCTGGAGGAGCCACTGCAGAAATCCAAACAACTCCATGAGTGCCAGCTGTGAGTTTCAAATGCTTCATGCAACTAGAGTCACTCTGCAGCCAGACTCACTGCCAAGATGCAGGCTTGGGACTCTGCTGTCAGACTCCTTCCAGGTACAGTGCTCTATGAAAACACAGGGATGCAGGCTGCCTGGATGAGAAAAAACAGTGTGTATGAGGCTCAGCACCCTCCAGCAGAAAGCAGGGAGGGAAGTACCAGTTGTTACAGAGATGTCTGCAGAAGTAATGGGTGTTGCTGCAGCTAACCTCTGGGTTTCATTTAGTTAGTATTGGAGGGTGTGGAGATTTATGGTTTATGTTATAAACTTGCATTTGCCATGAAATCTTCAAGTGCTCTTACATGCTGTGGCTGAAAAAAATACCTTCAAGCAACGAGTTTAATGTCAAACCAGAGGAATCAAACGTGGGGATATGGAGAAGACTTTGAGAAATGCACTGCTGACTTCTTCTTTTAACCAGTTTGTGCACTGCTCAGGAGACTAAGAACTCTGATAAGCAATGAATAGAAGCTGCTTTTCAGTGAGTACACACAATTAAATGGGAATAGTTTATATGACAAAACAGATAACTCATTTGTGTGTTCCTCGTGTCAACTGGTCTCTTGCTAAAAAGCTATTTTTCTGGTGACTGATGCTATACTGGAGAAAAAAAAAAAGCTACAACCTTCACCTCACAGTTGGCACACATGAGCTAGAAATGCCATCATATTCTGGATATCTTCCTTTGTATGCACAAAAGATAGGAGGAAATGTTCTAAGAATCATAAGAACCAACTACCAAGGCAAAACAGCAAACCAGTTTTGGCATTGGTACCTGGTAATACAAGACACATCTATATCCAAATGTGTGGCTTTGTTGTGGTCTGTGGTTGGCTTTTTTTAGGTCGGATTTTTTTAGAGTAAATGTTAATTTCAATAATAAAACTCACAGCTGGTAATAAGTGAAAGTCTGTGTTCTAAGCCTTTCTATTAGAAAAATATGTCAGCTGCAGAAAAAAAAGTTGCTTTATGTGGTTTATCTCGTTTGTCATTTTAAATCACAACTTTCTTTGTCCTATTTAGGTAATAATAATTATATATATATATATAAAATCCATAAAGGTAGTTTGTGCTTACATGAAAACAGCAGAGTGCCAGAAAGCCTTCAGTTCTCTCTTCCAACACTTGGAGCCCAAGAGACTCCAGCAGCCAACAAGAAGAGTTGAATAACTTCAGGAGTAATCTTTCAACCTCTTTAAGAAACAGCCTTTAACAAGGTCAGAACTTAAAAACATAAGTTTTTGGACCTTTTGATTCTTCATAAGCTCTTAACAAACATCTACTATGAAATGATGGTCAACAATCTTCAGAGACCTGTACCTTGGCCACATTTGACTGCACTGGGCCACAGCCATGGAGACAGAGCAGGGATTTTACTTTTCAAAATATTACTGCTGTCATGCAAAAGGATTCTGGGGTCAGACCTCTCCAGTAAAGCAGTCAGAAACTGAAGCAATTAATTTGTCATTACTGAGTGCATCAGCCAGGATAAAATGAAGTGTGCAGGAACTGTGCCCTACGAAGCCTCAGATAAATGGTAATTTGCTCTGTGAAAAGTTCCTGAGGCAAAAAACAAGCCCTCTGATACATAAAACACTGTGGCTCAGAGAGGACAAGAGTGGCAGTGCCTCTTAGAACAAGCTTGCTTTTGGATCAGAGACAACAGCAGGCTAATAGAAGCACTGAGATCTACCAATACACCAATAAATCCTGTGAGCTCACCAGCTATCAAGACCTTGATTTTTGCACACTGTTAAGTTTTGTCTTTCCTTGATATTTTTGAGTCACTGCCTGCTCCCTGTGCAGCCCACAGAGCCACTGCTGGGGATGACCAAGCCCATAAATTCCACTGCTTTAACTGAACACCACAGCTGCTGCAGCTGCCACAGCCTTACACCTTTCAGGACAGCATTAGGACATGTTTTTTAGTGTGATTTGTCTTAAAGCTCTCAGCAGAGAACTGCAGGGTTTCATCAGTCATTGCAAAGATGGAAATACCTGCTGCCATCATATTGCAACTGTTCCACAGAGAACTGGAGGGCAGATGTTTGTGGAGTGCATTCCCTCACCAGTGGCTCCAAGAACAGCAGCTGTGGAAGTCACAATGCCACACACCCTGGATAATGAAGTAGTTTGACTGCAACTGGAGATCACTAGCAAGGATGTCTTCATGGTGACAGCAGTAGAAGCAGAAAAATAAATGATAAAGCACATGCCTTGTGTCCTAAGAAATAGAAATCAAGCAAAACCAAGAGAACACAGTCAGCTCATGTCATCCTGGCCAAAATGGGACAGGCTTCTCAAAAGTACAGCAAGGAAGAAATAAGACGAGAAAGTTCTGTTCAGCCATAAATTGGCTAAACCCAGATGAGTCAATGTTTGTCTAACTTCACACTGTTGAGCTCCATCTTTCCAAGAGGGACAGAGGGTCATCTTCTTCCCACAGAGGTGCTGATGTCACCTATCTTCAGCAAGGAGGGCAAATCTGCACTGGTTAGAACAGCCCAGTCCAGTGCTAAAGCTCTCACATGACCTGACTTAGGGGTTTCTCTGCACCTCAGTCTGGATGGAGTCCAGAGCCCAACTCCTCCTGCCAAGCCCAGCAGCAAGAAGATGCAACAGGTACAAGTTCACATCAACATTCACATCAACAAGCTGAGATGATGTGCAGTTAGTCCAAAACTAAATTCACATTCAGTTGCTTCTGTCCAACTAAATTAATTTTAATTAAGTGTGGACAGTATGTTTGTCAGCCTGGGCTAGCATAGTCTCAGTGCAGGTTTGCAAAGGATTTTAACTTTTTCTATCTGCACTGCAACTGGTTTTTTACACCACTGCCTCAGCCTGAAAGCCCCTCCTCTACGTATTAATTTTTACTGCCAGTTTCACTTACATACATAAAACAAAAACACCAAAGCCCAAGGAAAACGTGGATGAAATTTCCCTCTGAAGGTCACTGTGCAATGAAAAAGGGTTATAAATGACACAGTCCATCGACATTTAAAGGCTGCAAATAAGAACAATTAAGATCAACTACAAAAGGGAAGTTAAACAAAAATCACAGGGAAAGGAATCACACCTTCGAGTGATTTAAAAGGGCAGGAGAAACCCTGGCATGTGATTTACTGGCAGAAACTAAACACTCCAGTGTGGGCTAGTTGTAAAGAAAAAATATTGTCATTTTTTTCCAGTTTGAAGCCTAGTGCACTGAATCTTAAGAAAGTACAGGTTCACCCAAAGTGCAAGCTTCTTTTGATGTTAAAGGGAAAAAAATTAACCTCCTCCATATCTTCTACATTATAAAAGTTCATTAATGAAAGGCTAAGCATTTAATTCACCAGGATGGTTCTGGGTTTTGTCATTTTTCCATAGTTAACAAGATCATAATTCAAATAGGTCACACATTGTAAATATCCTCACCATATTGTTTTCCTTTCCCCTATAATTAGACCACCTTTTGTTACCAGAATCCTATAAACTCTTTAGCTATGAATGGTTGTAAACTGCTCGTATTAAAAATTAGCCATCTCCTCCTCCCTTTGTACAATGAGAACTGCATGCAAAAGACCCCAAAGCCCACGTATGGCACATAAAATAACATTCCAGCTCTGACACCTCCTTCTGCAGGGGTCTGACCCTCGTTGCATCATCCACACACTTCTCCCAGCTTCTGCCTTTCTCTCCATCCACAAACAGGGCTCCAGCCTAGCTGCAAACCAACCCAGGGAGCATACAGCTCGCTGACTCCACAACAGACTCAAGTCCTTCAGGTGCTGCTGAAAACCACATTTCAGCAGAGCTGCAGAAGGGCAGCACAGCAGCTACTCCTGCACCTGCTTGGGAGCAAATGATGCAGAAGATGCCCAGCTCCTGCTCATTCAATCCACCACAAGGGCTGAGAAAAGAACCTGCATGGTTTCCCAAGAGCCCAAACAACAGAGCCATCCCAGAATGTTTTCAGTTCAGATGCTGTCTGTAAAATCTGCCTAGACACAGAGGTCCTGAGGGGAATTTTGGTGCAATTCTGGAATGAACTCAAGTCCCTGCTGCCCCTCACAGGTATTTCCATGGTTTTAGTCAGTGCCTTCCCTCTGAAATCAATCAGCAGCAACAACATTCTGTACTTGTGTATTACATTGCTTATCTCTGGGAACAAATGAAGTCGTGAGATTGGGGCAGAATTATTTTGGCTTAGGGGTATTAAGACCCCATGAAGGTTCTCCAAAGTCATCAGTAGGATTACTGAATCCTAACAAATGGATTTTCAAACAGGCTCTTTATGAAGGTTACAGTGCTCTGAAATACACAGATTTTGTGGAAAGAATAGTTTGAACTGCTTACACCAGAGATGTCATTTGAGAACTTTCCTTTACAGCATTAGTGGTTTGATAGGTAAGATACAGCAAAATGTTCAAGAGAATGCTCAGAAACCTGCCATGCTTATTGCTCGGCCTGAATGGACCAGAACATAAAATATTACATATACACTTTTGACACAGCACTACCAGTTTGGTTTGGTTTTTTTTTCCCTACCTCATCTGAAAAGAGAAATGGAAAAAACCCATAAACTGTGGAAGAAATCATGGGTGATTTCATCATTCACCCACCTATGAGAGACTGAATTTTCCTGAAGTTAAACACAGGTATAGTTTGGTTTGTCTTTTGGGTTTTTTTAATTGCAATTTGACAAGAATTCAGCTAAAAGTAGTATTATTCAGAAGTAGAATGTAATAGTATGGAAAATAGTATTAACATATTAAAAAATGCTAAATCCTGGAGGGGATTATAGTCTCAATTAAGTACTACAGAACAAGATAGGTCTTTTTAAA
This sequence comes from Ceyx cyanopectus, assembly GCA_013401355.1. Classification (NCBI taxonomy): domain Eukaryota; kingdom Metazoa; phylum Chordata; class Aves; order Coraciiformes; family Alcedinidae; genus Ceyx; species Ceyx cyanopectus. Next base: position 361,408 of record VYZU01052811.1, on the reverse strand, counting down.
TATTTTTTAAGTATTTCATTAATCTAACAGAAATCCTGACATTTCCCTCTTCCTACTCTCTACCACATTTTAAATTTTTTGAAAAAGAACAGCTCCTATAAAAATAAACTGGTATTTGATGGACTACCATCATTACAATAACTGGAAGAAAACGAAATCTCTCTATTGCAAGCTACTTTCCACTTGCAATAAAAACCTTGGTTTTCTCCTTTTAACCCCCATTAAAAGATCAGAAGGAAAGCTGACATACAAGATTTGGCCAGCACTTAAGGAAGAGTGGGTACCCTACCAGACAGCTCTGAGTTTTAAACACTAGACCTCAAGTGAAAAGGAATCTTGGCCTGATATCAAACCTTAACAGTAATCTATGGTAATTTAGCTGCTCATAATGAAAATGGTTTTTACCTTCAGAAGAAGTGAAGAGAAAAGGAGAAGTGATTTAGTACTCAAAAACAGCTTGCTAAATGGGTAATTTCATTATTAGGCTACTTTAATCTTGTTTAGATCATCCATAGTTTATGGATAAGGAACCCATATTTGGATATGGGACTTACATCAGTCTATAAATTACTGATATTTCCATTGATTCTCAATCCAGATCACATATGCCACTTACATTGTTTTGCCAAGGTCTCTCTTCTGGTGATAGTGGTCTCCCAATTCTTTTGAGAGAGAAATATTTGCTGATGATAAATATGATTCACCCCAGTCTGTCATAGAATATGAAATATTTCTTGCATAATCAGAAGAAACAGGCTAACTAGAAGCTGGCAAATCACCTTTACCTTTCATCTAGTGCAAAGCCTAATACCAATGCTGTAAACCATGTCAGCACTGCAGTCTGGCTAGCTCACTGGCATCACTAACAATGGTCACATATGACACAGGAGTTCAGTTATTTTAAGTCTGTATTCACGTTTGTTCCATCAAATGTCCAGGCTTCACATCATGCTGTGCTCTTTATTTCTTTTGATGCAAAAAAAACCAACCCAAACCCAACAAACCAAAAGCAAAGAAGTGTTAATACCACCCACAACCAATAAACAATTTGTCTGGCAGGTAATCNCTCGCTGACTCCACAACAGACTCAAGTCCTTCAGGTGCTGCTGAAAACCACATTTCAGCAGAGCTGCAGAAGGGCAGCACAGCAGCTACTCCTGCACCTGCTTGGGAGCAAATGATGCAGAAGATGCCCAGCTCCTGCTCATTCAATCCACCACAAGGGCTGAGAAAAGAACCTGCATGGTTTCCCAAGAGCCCAAACAACAGAGCCATCCCAGAATGTTTTCAGTTCAGATGCTGTCTGTAAAATCTGCCTAGACACAGAGGTCCTGAGGGGAATTTTGGTGCAATTCTGGAATGAACTCAAGTCCCTGCTGCCCCTCACAGGTATTTCCATGGTTTTAGTCAGTGCCTTCCCTCTGAAATCAATCAGCAGCAACAACATTCTGTACTTGTGTATTACATTGCTTATCTCTGGGAACAAATGAAGTCGTGAGATTGGGGCAGAATTATTTTGGCTTAGGGGTATTAAGACCCCATGAAGGTTCTCCAAAGTCATCAGTAGGATTACTGAATCCTAACAAATGGATTTTCAAACAGGCTCTTTATGAAGGTTACAGTGCTCTGAAATACACAGATTTTGTGGAAAGAATAGTTTGAACTGCTTACACCAGAGATGTCATTTGAGAACTTTCCTTTACAGCATTAGTGGTTTGATAGGTAAGATACAGCAAAATGTTCAAGAGAATGCTCAGAAACCTGCCATGCTTATTGCTCGGCCTGAATGGACCAGAACATAAAATATTACATATACACTTTTGACACAGCACTACCAGTTTGGTTTGGTTTTTTTTTCCCTACCTCATCTGAAAAGAGAAATGGAAAAAACCCATAAACTGTGGAAGAAATCATGGGTGATTTCATCATTCACCCACCTATGAGAGACTGAATTTTCCTGAAGTTAAACACAGGTATAGTTTGGTTTGTCTTTTGGGTTTTTTTAATTGCAATTTGACAAGAATTCAGCTAAAAAAACCCAAAAGACAAACCAAACTATACCTGTGTTTAACTTCAGGAAGAAAATTTCATTCTTTACATACTATCAGTGCAAAACTGATAATTTATTTTAGACTTACATTAAATTATNCAGACAGCTCTGAGTTTTAAACACTAGACCTCAAGTGAAAAGGAATCTTGGCCTGATATCAAACCTTAACAGTAATCTATGGTAATTTAGCTGCTCATAATGAAAATGGTTTTTACCTTCAGAAGAAGTGAAGAGAAAAGGAGAAGTGATTTAGTACTCAAAAACAGCTTGCTAAATGGGTAATTTCATTATTAGGCTACTTTAATCTTGTTTAGATCATCCATAGTTTATGGATAAGGAACCCATATTTGGATATGGGACTTACATCAGTCTATAAATTACTGATATTTCCATTGATTCTCAATCCAGATCACATATGCCACTTACATTGTTTTGCCAAGGTCTCTCTTCTGGTGATAGTGGTCTCCCAATTCTTTTGAGAGAGAAATATTTGCTGATGATAAATATGATTCACCCCAGTCTGTCATAGAATATGAAATATTTCTTGCATAATCAGAAGAAACAGGCTAACTAGAAGCTGGCAAATCACCTTTACCTTTCATCTAGTGCAAAGCCTAATACCAATGCTGTAAACCATGTCAGCACTGCAGTCTGGCTAGCTCACTGGCATCACTAACAATGGTCACATATGACACAGGAGTTCAGTTATTTTAAGTCTGTATTCAAGTTTGTTCCATCAAATGTCCAGGCTTCACATCATGCTGTGCTCTTTATTTCTTTTGATGCAAAAAAAACCAACCCAAACCCAACAAACCAAAAGCAAAGAAGTGTTAATACCACCCACAACCAATAAACAATTTGTCTGGCAGGTAATCCTAGAAAGTCTTGTCTTATCTCCATAAACATTGTATTTTAATATAAAGAGGACTTTCAGCACTGTATAAAAACGTGGATCATTTGACAATTATTCAAATTCTAGTATGGCAGGTCCTGAATAAGACTGCTGAATTTAAAAATAAATCACTGCCCTGGTATTAAACATGCCTCAGCCTCACACATGGGATTACCACACAGTGTGTAAGTGCTAGCAGTGCTACATACCTCTGCAAATTATGTAAAGAATGAGAGTGTTTTATTATGGACATTTTCAAGGGCAGACCACTAATTAAATTCCAAAGACTCAATAAAATCAACAGGAATTGACATTTAGCTACCATGTGCATCTCAAAATCAGTCATCAATCACCATGTCAGCTTGAGAAAGAGAGTAATGTGAGGGATTTCCATCTAGAATACAGCATTAATTAGCTATCAGTGTTGTTTGCATAACTGAAATTTTCATTCTATGATGAGAGACACATTTTTATGTTCTGCACAGTGTTTTTAAGAGACTGCTGTTAAAAAATCTGCAGTCCATCTACTACAGATTCCTGCTCAGCTTTTTAGCTAATGCTCTGAGTGAGCTGGGTTAGATAGCAAAAAAATCCTGGGATAAAGACTGGGTGGAAATGCACTAAGAATTTCAATATATTGATCCCAGAAAGCTAGTTTTCTACTGTAGCAGTTCTAGAACCTTAACATTTCTACTGTGAATGTGACTTTCCATACATTAAAAAACACAAGCAAGGATTTAGTGTATAGTAAGTGTATAATTTTGTTAGTAACATGTAGAGGGCCAAATAAAGAGGAAACTGAAGAGATGAGGACATAAGGAAAAACAGAAATGTTAAATGTTAAAAAAAAACAAAACAGCATCTGCAGTTGAAACAGCTGTAATAATATTAAAATAGCCAAGAGTTGTTGATGTCAAACATCAACCTCTCAGCCATTCCCCTCTGCTAATGGGAATGAAAAAGCCATGGGGAGACACTTCAGAACCCTGAATGCATAAAGGGTTACAAATGCTGCTATGTTTTTGGCTTGCAGGAAACTGAATGAGAGGAAAAAATTCCTTTTTCTCAAGACAGCACAAGTAAAAGTACACCCCAAGTGGAGAGAAATTAATACCTAAACTAGTAAAAGGGTTAAGTTTGGGTGTTTTCTGAAAGAACAGGCACAGACCAAGCACACATAAACAGGGGATAATACAAAAAGGATCTTCACCAAATAATGCCAAGAGAAACTTGAACATATTTGTGTGTGTTTTAGTTCAGGGATGTATTCACTTAAATGAAGAAAACCCAACCACCTAATGACCTATTTATCCTCTAATGAGTAGTTTTCAAATTAATATGTAAATATTTTTTTACAATACAAATTGTGACAGTAAGTATCCATCTTTTTAGTGAAGGTTTCACAACTTTCAAACATCTTTTCCCTTTCCATCAGAGAACTTTTTCCCCCTGAGTGAAAGCTACCAGTAAATTCTTCTGCATAAGAGATGACAGAACTTCTTTGATTCCACCTTCTGCTGGTATGTTTAAGAAAAGTTCTTACAAAGGGCAGATGAAGGGTAGCTCATCCTTTGCATCAATTTGGCACATTCACATCAGCAGCCTCCCATGAAAGCACAGGCCCACACAGGTTTGCCTAAGCCCTTACCCATATTTATCTCAATACAATCTATTTTTGGAGTTACACCAATGTCTATGTTTTTATTTCCTTGAAGGTTATCTTTCCTTGTGAGTTTCTTTCAAGTGTCTTTATCACTCCATTGCATCTTGGCAAGCCTGCTGCTTCCTGGTATTTTTAAACCACTTTGGAGCTTGCAGGCTCTTAGGGTGAGAGCTGTTTATAACCACTAACAAAGGAGCATGTCTTTAATTAATATCTACCTGTCTTTTGGAAACTGGAGTGTACTTTGTTATGAATAATGTACTGCTCTGCACCCTCACTTCTGAACTGGTGTCACAACAGTTCCCACAAAACGACTGCCTTCAACTTTTTAAGGGCTATCTGTCAACACCACACATCTCCCTGTCATGAACACACTGCCAGTGTCCCAGTTACACAATCCCAGCAGTGTCTGGGCTGCAAGGGAGCTCTAGAGCTCATCCAGTCCAACCCTGCTGAGAGCAGGGCCATCTCAGCCAGAGCAGGCTGCTCAGAGCCTCCCCAACCCCACCTGGGATGTCTGCAGGGATGGGGCCTCCACCACCTCCCTGGGCACCCTGCTACCACTCTCCTGGTAAAGAACTCCTTCCCTGATGGACACCTCTCCTCACTGCTCACCTCTGCTGCTGAGTTGCCAACTATTCTTTAGCTGAGGTGGGGGGGAAAAACCCACCACAGAAAATCATCCCAGTGATGATTAAATCAGTGCTTGTGCTCCTGCAGATGTGCAGGTCGAGCTAGCCAACAGCAGGGCACAGAATTACCTAGTGCTGGTGTGCACGAAGCATAAGCACAGTCATATTTTCTGCTGCTACAGAAAATGCAATGTTAAATGTTACATAAAACCATTCCCTCCATAAAACATAGCTACTGCTCAGATTCTACTAACTGCTGTCAGCAGAGAGGTTAAAGAGAGGACAGTCAACCATTTCCCATGCAGGCATGCATGCTGGGCAGCAACCATCCCTAGCATGAGAATAAAACCCTGGGCTAGCATTCATCATCCCCTGAATGATACTGGGCAAACTGCTACCCTAAGCCATAGATCATATTCAGCATGAAATTAAGTCTCTGAAGGCAGAGAGCTGCCTCCATCAGAGGAACAGTATGGAGAGGAAAACTGCTTGGCAAGTCCATTCTTTGATATTTCAAAGCAGCATTAACTCCTCCTGAATGCTTGCCAGTGCTTCCAGCACTCATGCTCACCTCTCCATCCCACCAGATGACAAAATAAGGCAACAGGCCACCTCAGCCTGCCCATCACCTAAGGGCATAAAAAGTTGCTTTTTTTGTTCCAAAAAACTGAGCAGTGACACCACCTCTTTGTCTAAAGCAAAAGAACCTTCTCTCTGCCCCAAAACCCAACCAATGAAAAAAACTCCCTAATATAGAGTTTACTACAAGATTTTTTTCATTATCTACTTGTGTTATCTACTTTGCAACCTCCTCGTGAGGCTCAAAACATCAACAGAGCCATAACTTTAGCAACAAAGGGAAAACAGGGAAATGAATGAAATATCCAGCTGAGAAGTATTCCTCAGGGAAGCATTAATTCCAGTGAAGTCAACACCTAACCCTGAGCAATGGAGGAAGCAACAAGCAAACTTGAAAATCCTAATTAAACAAAGGAGAAGAAAAAAAAAAAAGGACAAGCCTGAAAGTTTTCCAACCTCCTGCTTTTCCTATCAATGAATCAAACCCAGTTTTGAAACTATTAACTCAAGCTAAGTCTTCAGTAAAAAAAACCCTACCTTCTTACAGTACTGACAGCTTTTTGGGGTTTCTTCTTGTGTCTTGACTTGTACTGATGCTCCCTTTTCTTCCACCAGCCAACTCTGGAAAACCTAGTGAGGAACTGTTTAGGAATTTCCCTCTGTAAAGGCACAGACACTTGTGATATTTGGAAATGCATTTGAAGCCTTGATGTGACAAGAACCGCTTTGAACCACAAGCACTAACAATGCCATGAAGGCAAAGCCAGCAGCAAAATGCCCATGGAGCCGGTAAGGAGTGGGAGCATCTCTCCTAGGGCTAACCAAACTGAAACCCACAGAACAGAGAAGCATCCTCAGGTGAGGGAGCGACAGCTCTGCTGTGAAGAGACAAAGCTGCTGTGCTGAAGCACATGTTCAGGATGCTAGACTTGGCTTCAGCCAAGCAGCTCTGCCTGGCTGGGGTACCCCCCAGCACTCCAGGCTCTCTAATTGCATTCTCCCAGCAGCTGAAGGCCGCTCGCTTCCGCTCGCTATCAGCGCACATCAAGGACCTCTCTGCTCACAGGAACACCTGGTCCACATTTATTTCAAGGGCCCAGAGCAAAATGGGAAGGTGCTTAATGTTCAGCCACCATGGTGACATGTTTACGACACAGCCAGGGCTCAGGAACAGCCCAGTGCAGGGGCTGAAAGGCCAACCACCAGCAAGGTGCCCACCAGCTTGCTAGTGCTGACATGGAGGTGTTCGTGGTACAGATCCATCTCAAACTGCCACCACCCCTGTTCTAGAGGGCAAGGCTGAAAGTTCAAGACAGAGAAAAGAAGAAATCTGTGTAGCTGGCTTGGAAGAAAAAAAAATGGCTCTAACTTCTTGAAAGCAATGCTGACCTTTTACTCAAAATGAAGTATATCATTTCATCCCTTGGTAGATGACTACGTGTCACCCTGGAGCGGTGGCACTTTTCAGCTTCAGCAACATAACAAGTGATATGGATGGAAAATTTTGCTGCTTTTTACATCAACTTGTCTGGTTTATGCCCCTCCTCCTGCCTCAGTGTTAAAAATCAAATTACCTGGAGGTTGAGGAAGAGATGCACGTAGGCTAATCCTCTAAAATCTTCAGCTCAGTAGTGAACGATGAGGGAATGATTATTGAGACATTTATTACAGTGTTAAAGAGGCTCCAATAATGTTTCTTGATTTCTTTGAAAAACAACATTGCTATTTTTAATCCAACCTTGCTGAAAATGACATTCTTGTTCAACTCAAAAATTAGGCCATGTTTATTTCTGCAACCACAACTAAATTAAAACCACAGGCATTATGTAAATGCACAGATTTCTTGCATGCAGAACGACTGAAGATTAGATAGTGCACTTGGCTAGCAGTTTATTTTAGGAACTGAAACACTGAAATTGCTTCACAGTAATCAATGCAGATCCACACAGTAAAGGAAACTACAGCAAAACTCACAGCTATGCAATGACACAGGAGTGTCAATTAAGTCTTTACTATAAATAACAGCATTTGGGAACAATTTTAACTGTGCTGCAAAGCCAATAAACAAATTATTCTACATTAAGCAACACTGTGCTGAGTTCTATGCCTTGGAAATTTCTATTTAGGTATAAGAACATCCTGAAAAAGATGAAGTTAATTAGTATACTGGCTTTTGTCCTGCAGTAGAAAGCATCTATTTCCTCCTCCTTGGCAATTACTGGCTTGCTTTGCAATCAGCTGTAGGGCCAGATTTGCTGCCTCACAGAAGTTATCAGCATGCACACATGTGCTATTTTTCTTTCCTGAATAGACAGAGTCATTTAGAAACTGACTGAGAGAATCTACAGTACAACCTAAACTACCACAAAAAGACCTCATTGGAGAACGACTGGAATTCATTAACCATGCAGGTAAAAATCCCAACCCCACTTTTCTCCAAAGCCCCAAATGAAATGAAAAGCTGTTTAAAAAAAAAAAAATCCCATGAGGAATATGGGAAGACATGTCAGGAGAAATAGATGGATAATGAAAGAGTTAAAAAACCCTGCAGTACACCTCAAAGTGAGCTATAAAAGTTCCATAACCAACCTTATAGTCCTGAACTATCTCTCAGGTGCATTCACTTCTGTTGCTTTATGCTGCAATCTCTCACTGCAAGTATAACAAGAAAGTTAAAATCTCATTTTACCTGTAGGTATATCACCTCAAATTAGCAATATAAAATTACTGACATTTATTCTAAAGAAGGCCCTCCTGGCTAGGGGTAAAATGCTGAACTAGCATCTGTCACTACTGCTAATTGAAGTAAGGTTGGGAACTATAAAGTATTATTAAAGGAGTAAAATAATACCAAATGGAAATTCTGAGAAGGTACACTACCCTTCTGACACTCTAAATTATTACCCTAATTAAAGCAGCTAGTATGTTTGACTCTTAAAAGTGCCATGAACAGTAATGTGCTTCAGAATTGCAAGGAACACAGTTATGGGCCACAGTACCTGAGAAATCCTTGCAATAGAACACTGACATGTTTCATGTGCTTTTAATGAAGTATTCAACCATTCCATAACAAAAATAAAAATTAAAATATTCCATATTTATAAAAAGCATTTGTCTTTTTTAGAAAAAAAACAAAAAAAAGCACAAGTGGTGGATTTTCACCTCCAGCTTCAGCAGTTCCACCTGCTTCTCCTCAGCCTGAGTTCTGAGGACATCTGCCCTTTGACACCTGGATGGCAAAACCTGCAGAGCTCAGTCTGGTCATTTCAGAACACACAGGACCCTCTTCTTTTTTTCACTGTACCCTCCAGAAGCTTTCTGAGTACATTCAAGCAGACATTCCTTTTCCAGGAGGGACAGCAAGGGAAGAAAAACTGGACTGTTCTGATCCTTGTAACATCACCTATACCTACAATTTGTTGCTGGCCATGGCTTGTGGAAGATTTAGAGAAGTACAAAATACCAGTAGCCATGGAACAAAGGCAATATGAAGAACTTTCAAAGGGGAAAAGAACTATAATACATTCCTTTTTGTGTGACTAAATGTGGTAGGCTAATTTACCAGCAGCTATGTGCTCTGTGGGCAGAAGCTGAAGGTGATACAGTCACAAGTGTGACTGCTCTGCTTGAAAATACTAACTGGATCACTTTCAAAGCAAACATTTATTACCACATCCTATGAGGTTTTCTTTTCTATAGACTGATTATATATTATATACTCATTAGAAAGAAAACAAAAACCAACCAAACACAAAAACACATCCCGTACATATACTCACAGACATGCTAATTTCTCTTATAGGATAGACAATCAGGATTTAATTCTTTCCCCACTGCAAGAATGACACATCCCAAGGCCTTCCAAAAGACCACCTAGCTTGAAAAGTCATGGTGAAGCTACTGCATATGAGCAGCTTTGAGAGGAGAAAGGACACAGTTACTCCTGAGCTAAGAATGTCAGAACAGTCCATCAAGCTAACCAAGGACTTACCTCCTATTAAAATAAAAAGACCAAAATCAAGAAAAGCCTCAAAAGCCCCTAAGGCTCTCCCCTGTGTTTTGCAATCACTCAACATCCACACTTCAGAATGAACAGAAATGCATCAGTTACATGGAGCATTAAGACAACCTCTGCAGAGCTGGGCAGTTTGTAAAGTTCATTAGCAGCCAGGTGACCTTCCTGCAGACTCTGTGAGCCCCTCACCATCACCTGAAAGATCATTAGACTCTGACACATTGTTCTTATCCAGCTACCTGACCTTTCAGAGAGGCTCTTCAGGTGCTCACTGTTAACACTGCATGACAAATGTCACCAAAATCTTTTTGAAGTGATGTGTCACCAGAAGACATTTTGACAGGCCGTTCTGCTGCTGAATACAGCATCAAAATGATATTACACTGGAGGTGAGGGACTGAAAATCCCTGTCCAGGTACCCCATTGCTTCTGGTACCTCGTGCAGCTGTCAGCATCCACGCTGATCCTTATGGAGGAAGGGGAGGCTGCAAGTAGCTCAGGGTTCCTGGCACCTTCAGTTACATGGAGCACTTGAAAGAGAGGAGACTTCACAAACCCTGTGCAAATAGACATAATAAAAGGAACACAAACTAGCTTCTCCAAATAAATACTCCCCACAGCTGTAAACTACATTTCAGGTTCCTGGGGAAGCAGAAACAAATCCTCAGATAAAACCTGTATCCATTCAATGAGGAAGATATGTGGGAACAAAGAAAGGCTGGCATTTCTGTAGCACCCAAGTTAATGGAGTGTGCAAGTATTTAATTCCACATTTTCAATTAATTTTTCAGGCTTTCACTGTTCAGAGGTGGGGTTTTTTTGTAACAATACAAACTACTTAGGATATCTGTTAGGGCTTAGGAGTGCACAGATTTGAGAACATAAGCCAGCAAAACCAGGTTGACTTTATTCTATCTACAAGCTCTCCCCACCCAGAAAAGTTTCCAGAAACACAAGCTGAACCTTGAGGTCTGTTAGATGCTTTCCCAGGACTTTATAAACCCAAAGCAATAAAACACTGTAGGCAAAGCATTCTGATCTCAGACACCACGTACAGTACTTGGAGCTACCACCCTATGGAAGTCTTGTTATTGCTGCCTATTAAAAAAAGAAATCTGAAAAGCAGAAAGTTAGAGCCTTGCTGCTGTGGAGTAAAGTGAAGAATGGCCTTTTTATGGTGTGCTACTGCTGCCTTAAGGGGTAAATCCTGTTCAGGGCAAACCCCAGAAAGAAAAAAGCCCAGCCTCACAGTTGTATTAAACAGATCCCCTTCTTTTTTTCCCAGATTTTATGGCACACATAGAGCCCAAAACCTCCTTATCAGAGCAAATGCTCGACTACTTACTTTGAAGCCAATTAAAAAGGATTTTAAGATGACTTTTAAATGAAGGCTTTCAAGATATCCACCCAGCCAAGCAAACTGTGAGAGCCGGATGCCCACCCTCGGAAGGCTTAGTGCCACCACTCCCTCCCTCCCTCTTCTTCCATAAATAAAGCTATTTAAGATTCCAGGTTCCTTGTTTGATATATGCAAGCTGCTCTTTGGGAGGATTGGTGCTTTTATTTGCAGATAGGGTGGGGGCAGGGGGAGGAAGGAGGGAGAGAAGAGAGAATCCAAGCTATGTGGCTTCAGTTTGTATAACAAATGGAAAACTACATGTAGGCTCCCAAAAATCATGGTCATGCTAGAAATTCTGTGCCAAAAACCCACCCTGAACACAGTGCAGACCTAATTGCAGGGAAAGAAATGGTGTCCAAGGCCAAGATCAGCTCTTTATCAAAAAGCTGTGGTATTTCAAAGCAGCTGGGCTTTTAGTAATGGAAACAACCAGCATCTCAGACTCTAGTCTAGACTTTTTTTTTTTAAAGGTATTTAGGTACTTAGAGAAATAAACATCTTTTAATGGATTCCTCCTCAACTGTTTCTATCTATAATTCATAAAAATAATAGCTGGCTTGACAACTTCATTTTGTTTTAAGCAGCAATGGGAAAGAGCAGGGTAAAGGCATAATGATGTTTTCCTTCTTCAGTAGTCTTTGAAAAGCACATGAACAGGAAAAAACGACTGATAAAACCTAAGACATTAACTAATGATATGATAACAGGCCAATTTGACACTGCTTGTAAATGCATCCCTATTGGCAAGCTGTGTCACATGATAAGGTCCAATCATTATTTAACATATCACCAGGTCTGAATATGAAAACAAAACTCCGGTGTTACTGACATGGTTTTCAGTGTTCTCTGAAATCCAAACACCAGCTTTACAATGTGTAAAAGCAAGAAAAAATAATAATTAAAAAAAATAATGTGTTTTTGTAAAAAAAAATTAAATAATTTAATATTGAATTAATGACTAAGAAAGACCATACCGTGATTTAAGAAAATTCAGATCTTATAGGGCTGTTCACCACCAACAGCACAGAAACCACTCCAGGACTGTTTGACTGCATTAGACAAAAGAAACATCAAATACCACTAACAAGCTACTGCACCAATATCTTGCAAATATTTACAACAGAAGTATATACATGTATGTGTGTGTCTGCAGAGAGACACCCACAGAGAACAACTTCCACCAGGGAGCACAAGGTACCAACCTTTCCCCTCAAAACCAGTCACTTCTCAGCTACAGCAATAACACAAAGATTTAAAAATTAGCAAGTCTGGGGGGTCTGCCTTTGTGCAGCATAATATTTTTTTTTTAGTCTCTATGTATTTTAAATGGACCTGCTTACCATCTAGAAGCCTATGGTATAAATTTCATCCTAGAGTGAATTTTTTTTATGATGGTGTTATAAGCCCCTAAAGAAACAGGGTTTACAATTCAAGTGCTGACATAACTAACTATAGCAGTACTAGCAGTGCCTCTGTAATCAAGGCACATTATATTTATGAGGTAGGTAAAAGTCTGTAACCATCAATCACTGGAATCATATTGACAGATCCTAAGTTTGCAGTCTGGGAGAATTAATGGATTCAGTTCCTCACACCATCGATAGCAGGGGAGAATTTGCAGGCACTTTTATGGGCTGAGGCTTTGACATCTTTACAGAAATCAGTCAGGGCTGTCTTGCTGAAACGTTTCAGTCATCTGCTGCCTCAGCATCTCCAGGCTTTGCACCAACCTTTTGCAAAATGCTAGAGAAGTAGATTGTCCAGAAACCAAATGTGACCTTTTTCACATCATTATGCTTGACGAGCTGGTCATTACAAACATTAACTCTACCTATATTCGCCAGACATTTAAAATTATACCTAAGAATGATTCATCACCCCCAGAATATTCAACCCCTAAATTATAACTCAACATCCCTATATAAAACAATCTAAAATGTCAGCACCTCAGTCTTTATGATATCACACCGTTCCAATAATTCTGTTTTACAAGTAAATTCCTATTACACATTAATAAGTGCTGTTGGTGGCTAAACTTCTACCTTTGAGTAATGACCAGGTTGAAGGCAATTAGGCCGGCCAGGTGCAGCTGAGTTAGGTACTAATAAAAGGGTTTTTAAATTTTACTATTTCCGTTTGGATTTTGGGGATGCATTCCAATCTGCCCAAATTAGGGAGGAAATTGTTTCCATGTTTTCAGCTGTTCCACAGCCTGATTATTACTGACCGATAACCCGTGTGGATTTTTTTGTTTTTAACTTACACACACACACTCTCTTGCTTTCACAGGACCCAACGTCCTCGTTTTTCAACTTGTCAGAGAAGTAGAATAGAAACTCTAAGGGACTATTATACAAGTTTGCAAAAAGAGTTTTCACTTCAGTCATGGGGTTAGCTGGGCTTGAGAGAAACTTGTCTGAAATGTGTCTGGGTTGCCTTTCAAAGTCTTTTATCTACACACAAATGCAGGATAAGAACTGGAATGCAATCATGTCATCTTCCCTCTGAAAATCCTGACTGTTGTGAATGTGTTCTTCTTACAAGGCAAAGCTACTCACAGCATCACAGGATGTCAGGGGCTGGAAGGGACCTAGAAGGTCATCCAGTCCAGCCCCCCTGCCAGAGCAGGGGCACCTAGACCAAGTCACCCAGGAACAGATACAGGGGGGGTCTGGAATGTCTCCAGAGCAGAAGACTCCACAACCCCCCTGGGCAGCCCCTGCCAGGCTCTGGCACCCTCATTGGGAACAAGTTTTCCTTGTGCTTACCCTAAACCTCTTGTGCTCCAACTTGCCTCTTGTCCTGTCACTGGATGACACTGAGCAGAGTCTGGCTCCATCCTTTGTCAGGGACCTGAGCAGCTCAGGGACAGAAGAGCTATCCTGCTCCCCACAGATGAGTCCTGAGCCCTTCCATGGCCCTGAGTTTCTCCACTGCATTATGAAGTAATTGTCTCACAGAAGGTTTCTGGAAAATGGAAACTAGAGATGAGGATTCTTTTCAGGAGCTCACAGCAGCATTTGTTCATTTTCATTTCCTACTAGTAAACCAGACAGAGATGCCTCCTTGGCTCAAGAAGCCTTTGAGCCCCAATTTGCAGGTGAGTGGGAGAATACTGTCCCACAGGATTGTCACAAGCTTCCTTCATTCCCATTGCCCACAAAAGCATCCCCAGTGAATTTTGTTGCCTGCAACAAAACGCTGCTTATCAGGGACCTTGGATCTGACTGACCACACTCACTTCTGCATAAAAGCTCACAGCAAACAGCTGTGCTGAGAACACATCACACTAGGGGGTGCCTGATGGTACAGACATTTTTCTCCTTCCCAATGCCACAAGTTCAGTGTAACTGGTTCTCTGATGAACAGATCTGTATTGTGAATTCTTCTTAGGCCCTTCTTAGAAATGTACCCTAGGAAATCTCTGAAGGTCCAACAGCATGAATGGGAAGGCATCACCAAAATGGACAGGATTTAGCCACAACTAAGCTGCAACCTCTGCTTCTTCTGTAGCTTGTGCAGAGGTGTGAGCCTAGGAGGAAAAAATATTTTGTTTTTAAATTATGGCTTTTTGAAACCAGAACAAAAGTCTAATTCGATGTGCCAATTAAAAATGCCATCATTAATTCCCGTGACTCTGTATCTGAAATGATACGTGTCATACCTGTCCCTTTTTTGAAGGCATTAGTTTGCAAGCAAAACTAACAGTAGTGAAGCACGCAGACATGGGCATGCTTGAAGAAAATGACCAGCTTTGCTTTCCCACAAGCAAGCAGTGCCCTGAGGAGGCCAGCAATAGGCAAGGCATTTCAGCAGGCAGAAAACTGTTTTGAATGACATGCTTTTCTGAAACTGCTTCACCTTTCACGTGAAGCACCACACGCTCTGTCACACAGCCTTGTAAAACGTGGGCAGAAAGACACAGCAGAGTACTAAAGCAAAGCTCACTAAAAATGTCAAATCCCTTGCTTTCGTGGCTAACGGGAACAGATTCTTAATATATGGAATCCCTCAGAGTGTCTTTGCTCTAAGGCATCAGGCTGATTTTAAATGGGCTTCACTGAATCAAAAGGTGCAAGAAACTCATCACCTAATATTGATGACACAAGTGAAATGGGAACAATTATCAAGTTCTTTAAAATCTTTAAATAGGTTTTCTTTTTCAAACAATTCTATTTAGTCTTCAGGTGAGTCAGTTTGATAACACAAGTGATAATCCACGTGATCCCCAAAACTCTGCACGTTTTAAAACTCAACTGCTTAGTCTGCCCTGGTCAGTACATTTAATGAAAATATAGCAAGTAATTGGGAAAGAAACTAAATAAAAGGCATCAGCTGCCCGAGAGCTTTTTCAATTACTGAACTAAATCTCCAATTCAATCATGTTGTCTTAAATACAACAGGAAAGAACTTCTTTTCTAATTGTAAAGACTCAAAAATGGTGACAATGATCAGAGAAAGGAAGATTACAGACACTGTTCTGTTAATAAATGATAGAGGCAGTCTCTTTAAGACTTTTACTACAGCATCACCCTAACTGCCCACTCTGTCTTTTCCTACCAGTCCCATTTTTGTCAGCGTGTTACGTGGAGTATTTCAAGGCAATCAATAAAACAGGGATGCAAACGGGAGGGGTGGGTGAGATTTAATAATTACTAACAATCTATTTTCTTGAAGCTTCACAAAACTTTAAAATCTATTAGCATGGGTGGTGTCGGCGCGGAAACGGGACTGGTAGCTGCCAAGAGGGAGGTAACGTGTGTAAGGGACGGAGCAGAGCTCCGGGCGGGCGGGAGGCGGGAAGCGGGAGGCGGCGGCGGGCGGGAGGCGGCGCTGTCCGCGGGCAGGAGGCAGCAGAGAGCGGCCGCTCCGGGCCCATCCGCGGCCTCGCAGTGCCCTCTGGTGCCGCTGCGGAGGAACTGGAACCTCCCGCCGCGCTCCCCGTGCCTGGCCACTCAGTGAACTGAACGCGGGTGTTCCCGGGAATTCCGCAGCTTCTCTGGGATCACCTGTCCTGCCGGCCACACCGTTCCTGATCCAAGCCAAGATCCCATTGGCCTTCCGTGCCCCCTGGGCACACTGCTGACTCATGTCCAGCTGGTTGTCACCCAGCACTCACAAGTCCCTCTCAGCCAGGCCGCTCTCCAGCCACTCAGCCCCAGTGTGTAGCTGCAGGGGGTTATTGTGGCCAAGTGTCGGACCTGGCAGTTGGTTGTGTTGAAATTCATCCCATTGGCCTCAGCCCATCAACCCAGCCTGGCCAGGGCCCTCTGCAGCATCTCCCTGCCCTCCTGCCCCAACTTAGTGTCTAAAAATTTCAAACCTGAAACAGATGTAGCTCTCAATGGAGGAACAGATAACTGGCTAGTACTCAGTGTTAAAGCCTAAACATAAATCAGAGCTGTACACAGTCACTTTTATCTGTGCTCTGTGCCTCCAAGGATTATCTCCAGAAGCACACGGAACAGAGCTGAAACTCCTGCTGCTCATACACACTATCAAGCCCAGGAAATTCTTACCCCACAACTCATTTCTCTGGAGCATGGGGTCAAAGTCCTGGAAGAGCTGAGACTTCCCTTATGCAAGAGGAATCCAAACACAATAAATAAATAAATAAATAAACACCACGTTGCCATCTTAAAGCAGGGAATCTCACTGAAGATGTAAATATTACTTGTCTACCCCTCGTAACATACACTGTTTCCTCACAATGTGAGGCATCACCACAACAACAGTCAGAAGAACCCACACCACAGACATGAACCTCTTCTTCCCTCTATGCAGGCAAACCTCACCACACTTCTGGACCCTTCCCATGTCACCGATGACATGCAAATGTCTGCACACAAGGAAGCAAGGACTAAAATCCATTGTAAATATTTATCTTTCCACTTGTGCGTTCCCACATATACACAAGCTGTCTGTACAGTATCTGCTCCTCTTCTTTCCTTTCCCCTGAAGTTATCTCACTCCCATGAATTCAGTCCTTTGAGAGAAATTAAAAGCTCTAGACAGAACACATAGAATTTGCTGCCTGATTTGCACATAAAGACACTCAGGCCTTTTTTTTTTTTTTTTTTTAACATTCTGTAAATCTTTGCCAAACGTCATCATTAAATGAGGGGGAATTGACACCAGCTCAGTTTTGTCACCTTGAAAACCCCAAACCATTAAAAAGGCAAAGTCCATTACAGACATAACTTGGCTGCTTTGTTTTTACACCTGTCATTTATAGTCATATTCAACAGCATAGAAGAGGTGGGAACCTTGCTGATTCAAGTAAGACACTCTTCTTGAGATTAAAGCCATGACACAGACTCCTCCTAATATTTCTTTCAAGTTACATTATTGTCAGCTAGATCTGCCATATCTACAATCTGTTTAGGTAATCTAAATGAGCATTATTTAGATTAGAACAGTACTTCACTGAAAACTGTATCTGAATTCTTTTTTTTCTTCAAACAAGTGACTAGAGTTCTAAGAACATATATTTAAAATGCCGTGACTAGCATAAAATAATTGTTCAAAGCTTGGGCTTCCAAGGAAATGCTCACTGGCAGCACCCCATCTGATGTTTGAGATAATGGATGCCAGCCAAGCACCCTCAGAATAACCAACCTGAAACCTCTGACACCTACACTCCAACAGGAGCCTGGCTGAATGCTCAGGAAAACGCAGTCTGTGGGTGCACTTGGGTATTTTTGGTTATCCCAAAGAGCAAATAGAGAAGCCAAATAAGAATTGAGAAATGCCACATGACTATTGGAACAAGTCTTACAAGGAGTGCCTGAAGGAACTGGAGTAGTTTAGCCTGAAGAAAAGATGACTCAAGGGAGATATGATCACTCTCTACCAGTCCCTGAAAAGAGGCTGGTGTGAGGTGGGGATCAGTCTGTCATCCCAAATAACAAGTGATAGGACAAGAGGAAATGGCCTTAAGTTGCACCAGGAGAGGTGTAGGTAGGATATTGGGAAAATTGTCCTCACCAAAAGGGTTGTTAAGCATGGAACAGGCTGCCCAGGGAAGTGGTGGAGCCAACATCACTGGAGGGATTTTACAGATGTTGTACATGTCACCCTGACATGGTTTGGTGGCAACCTGGCAGTGCCGAGTTAACAGTTGGACTTGATGATGTTAAAAGGTCTCTTCCAGTCAACACGATTCTGATTCCACAATTGACAGAGCTGAATATGGGAAGGATGAAATACAATCATGTCCACTGCCAGCTCTTGCAGCAAGACATTAAAAAATCAGCAGCTGCTGAAGGCGCTAAGATTAATGAAAAACACAAAGACTGTTTTCTACGTAGGAAAAAACCTCAGAGGACACAGTTCAAAGAGCTCAAACACTGTGCAGGGCAGAAAAAGGGGCAGGAATAAAGGGGAATGAAGTCCGTTGTTACTCATGTTCACACATACAGCAGATCACATTGCAATTGAGAGAGCTTTTCAAATCAGACCAAAATCCCAGCGAGCTGCTTCCTCTGTAGCCAGGCAAGAACAAGAACCAGCAGCTGGCAAGAGGCAGGGGGTGGGGAAAGAGAGAAACTTTTAACTGACACCTGGGGGAATTGAGCCTAAGAACCTTAATTGACTCAATTAAATCTGCAGAGAACAGAGATACTGTAAATACCAGAACTGACTGAGGAAGGGAAAAACACTTGAAAGCAAAAACATCCTTTTATTCGATGATCTCCATTGTGCCACGCCATTCAGAAGACAGAGGCTTGCCCTGGGGCTGTATTAGGGGTTATGCTTTGTGGATTTTGATTTGCCATTTCTCGGGTTTCTCAGGATATCTCATGAGAGGGCGGGCTTAGAATGTGTGATAGAAACACTTGTTCTACTACAGAAGTTCAAGTCTGGGGAAGAACCTGCTCTAACCCACTGAGCTACCAACCCAGCTGCTGATTCATTACAGTGAAGGTGACACAGGAAAGATATTCTTCTTTTTTTAAGCTTTTTTAAACAGATTCACAGTATCAACAGAAGACTCCCCTTTCCACAAATAAACTGAGAACTACATGCTGTCTTTCTTTCTCCTTAGGATGTGATCACTGTAATTAAAGAATTGAGGGGTGGTGGTGTCAGATTTTATGGTAGCACCACAGCTACACAGACCTTTCCACAAAGCTGGTTGTGACCTCCTGACCAAGCAACACTTCACCTGAACCAGCGTGGCAGCCACAGCAGAGAGAGGGAGTGACAGCCTTGGCAATTTCATTATGAAGTTTATCCATACCCCCACACGTCAGCTAGGGAACGTTAACATCTCAGCTCTGAAAATACACACTAAGGCCATGACAGAGCACATGAATATCCTAATAAATATTACAAGTGTCAATAACAGAAGGAAAGGCCTGACTTTAAAGAATGGGATTTAAAACCCGAGTGTGGTTTATGAACAGTACAGGGAAAGTTTAGCCTCAAAAAAAACCCCACCCCATTATCTAAACCAGATGCTGGCTTTGCAATATTCAGTTTGTGATAAATTGTTTTAATATTTATATCTAGCACAAGCGCTGCCATAAATCAGACAAAGGCAGAATATAACGAGCACTCTGAAGTAAAGAAATTACATGATCCTGCTTTGTCACACCAGCGTGCTTGGAAAGCATAGGGAATCAATCTCACAGTGGCTTACAGACGTGTCTCTTCACCTGCCCTCCATGAACTACACAGCCAAGACAGAAACCCCCCCCAAACAAATTATTACCGGCAAAATGCTGCTTCACCAACCGCCCTCCCCACCCATCCCCGGTCTGGAGGGAGGATGAGCCCCCCGCGCTCGCCGCCGAGCCGGAGCCGGGATGGGGACCAGCCGGAGATTCATAGATTCATAGATATTAGGGGTTGGAGATGGGACGGGGACCAGCCGGAGCTGGGGACGGGGACTAGCCGGAGGTAGCACTGCCCGCGGCCGCCACGAGGGGGCGAACCCACCCGCGGCCTCCGGGAAACTGAGCGGGGAGCAAAGGCAGGGCAAGGGGAGGGCAAGGGGGGCCTAGGGAGGGCAAGGGGTGGCTGTTCATGAACTCTTGTTCATGAGTGTTCTATGAACAAGAACTCCTCCTGTTACCTTGATGTGGAGATCTATTCTTCTGCTGGTCTCTCTCCATCTTCTCCCACCAACTCCATCCACGTTCCCTCTGTAAATGCAGCTCTCTGCTGCAAATGTTGCTCTGTGCTGGGGCTCAAGCTGCACAGTGCCTGTCACCCCCAGGTCAGAGGCTCTGCAATCTGCTGAGGAACTGCACACTCTTCACTATCAGCACATTAAAATTAGGAGGATGCAAAGGAGAGTTGGCTGCCCCAGCCCTCTTTTCACCCACATTGTATCACGGAGGCCACATTATTTTAAAGACAAATAAAATGAGTAGCAAGAAAAAGCTATTTTAATCAGTACTTTCCAGTAAGGAATGCAACAGGTGCTGAGAGCTGAAGGAAACCCACGTCTGTGGTCAGCCCTGTCTGATCAGATGTTATAATGTATATTTTGCACATGCAGGTTTTACTCAGAATCTGAGGAATGCAGCCTATAGCACTGGGGGACTATAAAAATAGAAGGAATCTGTGGTCTTTCCTGCAGCACAGATCTGGAATGCTGGCACTGTTTATGCAGAGTTATGATCATAGCAGCCCCAAAACTACTGTCAATAGGCTTAAAGTCCCAGACAAAGCCACGAGGTTTAATGACACACAGAGACTTCGACCCTTCCCGTTCTGCACACAAGGTAGAAACCCTTCTGCTCACTTCACCTGAACATGAAGGTGGGAAGAGCAATTGCTGCTGTTTCAGAAGAGATGAAAAAGAGCCAACAGCAGGCCAGCCTTCTACCTAGGCCTGGGTGCCCAGGGATGCTGGTGAATTATTGCCATGGGACTATCCTTGCCTACAGTCACTGTACCAGCCTCAGACAGCCCTGTAAGAACCTTTGGGGGACATAGAGCAAGGGCAGTGTATCTACAGAAAAACTTTCTGCCTGCTTCAGCGGGGAGGAAAGTCTCTATTTCGCCTTCTAAAGAGTCACATTCCTCCAGCTGCCTCCTAAGTTTCAGGGGCTAGCCACACTGCCATGTGCCACACAGATAATGCACTTGAAATGCTTTTGGACTGATATAAACAGGAGCAATTATTCCCTTTCATTAGCATTTTTGCCCGATGAACACTGCTGTGGAGCCCTCCTGCAACTTCCAAGAGATACAAAACCAACAACCAGGCCATAGCCAAAATTGGAAGATTTAATTTCGCAGCTAAAATTCGTTTTGCCCACTTGAATAAAAATAACCCAATTATCAAAATAATTGCCCGGGATAAGGACAAAGCAGCACCCTACCCAAACCCTGAGCAGTCACATCAAACTCAGCTGAATTCTTGGGCAGCTGCGTGATGCTCTCTGAATGATGACTAACATTATAAGCATGGACCACAGAAAGAAATGCACTAGTATACTTCCAAAAAAAATAGCTTGCCGAAAGAACACATGGGATTTCTGCTTTTTCTCAATAAATCTAACAGCTGATCCTATGCATGATCAAACACAAAGTAGCCATGCATGACTATTAGCCCATTGACAAGCAGAGTTCTCCAAAACTTCACCTGAAGTTCCAATGTCTGCATAGTTTTTCCACTCATCAGTTACACTGCCTGAGTGTTGGTGTCCTTGTATTACCAGAAGAACTGCCAATTAAATATAAAGATGGTATTTATTTTAAAAAATAAATGAATAAATAAATGCAAGAACATAGGTGTGTTTCCTAGCAACAGCTCAGCTAAAATTACTTAACATTTCTACTCAATCAAATGTAAATTTGACTGTTATCCCTTAAATGTGGATTATAACAGCCCTTTTCAAATGCAAATTCAATGTGTAAAGCGAATGTAAACATTGACAAAGCTGATGTCCTGATTATCATCATTTGCATGTACACAGCAACATTATTACAAACCTTCTGAAGACAGAAGGGAATGGAAATTGGATAGAGAACCACCTTCTCCATCATCTTCCTTCCCTCTTCAAGAGCAAAACAGGTGAAAATGGAAAGCCTTTTGGATTGCAGGCAAAATTCCACGGTATGAATCATTAAGTCCTGCTGTAGTCAGATGATGCAAAGTAGTTCCACCTTTGCCATGTCAAAAGCTCTAATCAGATAAATTTTATAATAGAAAACAAACAACAAAAAAGGAATTTTTAAAAATTAACAAAGAAATATAAGATAGAGCATTCAAAAGACAGCAAACAATAAATATGGCAACTAATAAAAATAATAAGTCCTTGGAGAACTTAAGAAACCTTGCATTCAGAAACGGTCTCACAGACACTGCTCTGAAATTAAACCTCACAGACTCAACACATAGTTTAGGAGTTAAAATATTTGGCTGCTGAGATAAATATTTATGGTTCACCTCACCTGCCCACATATTTGGACCATTTAAGATTTTCTCCTACACAGCCAACTGAGAGAAGCTATCAAAGCCTCAGCAGCATGATTTATGTGATACAGAAAAACAATGGCAAGAGTATAGTTATTGTAAACATATGTTTAAAAAAAATTTACAATCAGAAATAGACTGTATTTATCTGCTCTCTCTAAAGCCCATTTTGAATTCTGTCATCTTGCCTCCTTGAAATGGAAATTGGACATCAATTTCCTACCCAAAACAAAACCAAAGTGTCATTTCTAATGTATTTACATATAGAGAAAGGAAATGTAAACATCCTTCATACATTGTTTTTGTTTGTTTTGGTTGGGTTTTTGTTTGGGTTTTTTTTCCAATTTATTTATATATAGGTTTATTTATAAACCCACATCTTCTGACACATTCACTGGAATCTTTTCAGCAGAGGAATCAGAAAGTGTCAAGAGATCACCCAGAGGTTTTCCTTTGAGGAGTGCAGATTACCTCCTGATGTCCTCAGTGCACAAACCCTGCCTGCATCTCACCAGTGTCCTGCACAAGATGACACAGCCCTGCCAGCAGCCCGGGACTGGCTCCACACCCTGCCCCAGGCTACTTCACCTGCTCTGGGGTTTGCTGAGCAATGTGATCCCTGCACTCACTTCTAACTGGCAAAGACACACTGCCAAAAAATAATGTTTATTATTACAGTCAATCAATTGAAATATAATTCTACCATTGTTATCCACCAACACTTTTCCTGCTTAAGTGCAAGGTGTATTTACATTATTGCTGAGGAGCTCAAATGCATCCTTTCATAATAAAGTATTCCCTTCCTCCTGCCATCTCAATCAAGATATTAATAATATTCATGAATCAGACTCTGTTCTAGTAAAACACCTACTTGTGACAGCAGTGTAGAAATCAACCAAAGGGTACTCAGAAGGGAAGGCCTTTATCATCCTGAAGAGATCTCTTCTGCTGTGGAACCACTGGGGTGGGTAAGGAGGAGAAAAAAAAAAGGAAAAAAAAAAAAACGGGGTGAAGAAAACCTCCAACAAAAGAGTTCTGCTTTTGATAGCAAAAAAATAATGCTTATTTAGGAAGGATGGGCCACCAGCCCAACATGTAACAAATCTAAGGACTCCTAAAGGCTTTAACACTTAAGAGAAAATCTACTTTATACTTGGAAGACCAGGAAGCTCTGTCATCTGTGAGAAGGAGATGGACTATTCCTTCACCAGGAGTGCCTCAATTACGGATGTCTGTGGCTGGCAAGAAAACACATGGTTTCTATTCAGACAGGTAACTATGCCCAGCTTCTGAGATTCAAAATTCCCTACCAAGCCCTCCTGTTAAAGAGCTCATGAAAAAAGGGCAGGCTCCTGCCTTTCACAAACTCTTTTCTTCCTTGCTTCAACTTCAGATCTATTTGTCTTTACACTTCACTACACTCTGATGCTTTGTTTTCTCTAGAAGCAAGTGAAAATGAAGAAAAAGCTATTAGACATGAGTAAAGAACAGTGCCTATGTGTGTAAATCCCAATGTCTTCAACCCTGAAACCTGGTGTTTCAGCATTACTTCTGCAGTTTGAAAGACAAACATCACATGGGGTGAAAATTTGTAATCCTCTTCCTTCCACCAGCAGTCAGAGCCTGGCAGATAAAGAGGAAGGTGGCAGGTGATGAGGAGAGCTGAATTTTCCTTGTTGAGGAAGCCAAGCTAGGACAGAAGAGAAGATGTAAAGATCTGTCTTTGTTCCATGGGCCAACAGAGATGTGAGAAGAAAAAACAAGTTAATTCCACTGGGCAGTTTGTATGTTGTTTTTTTCAGTTGTGAAATAATTACTAACTCCATGCAACCATCTTCCCAAAATACTGATACTGGAAGGTCTTTTTCTTCTTACCTCTGCCATTTTTGCAGATGGTTGCAGCCATCTCAGATGAACAGTAAAATCTTTGTCCATGCCTTTCTCAAAGTCCATATGAGATGGACTCATCTCATGTTTATCATGAGGATGTTTATCACCCACATTTTGAATTAGGGGTATTTACTAAATAAAATTAATTCTCAGTGAAACACAGCTTATTCAAGAAACAAAACCATCCTCTCACGCCCTAAAGGCAGATATGCTGAACACTAAGAATTCAACCCCCCAAGGGAAGTCCATCCTGCACAAGTGAGGTGTAACTAGTGCCACAAGGTACCTGGTTCTTCAGTTTTTCATTTCTGACTTGTATTTGTGCAAACCTGTTGGTGTAGAAGAGAAGCAACCCCTGTCAGCTGGGGATGCAAGAGGCCTCACACAAAGCCACTGGCAGAGGAAAAAGGAAATATTCCCACTGACTTTACATGAGACTTTCAATCTTAAAAAGGAAAAAATCAGTTTGCAGCATGTTCACAGGTACTTGTTTTCAGCCCTTTCTGCCTAGAAAAGAAACCACTTGAGCTTTATGCAGTTAACACACTTTACGTGCTGGCCTTGATGTACTTGGTAACAGAACAAGAATGAATTTCACATCACAGAAATAGGAAAGAGAGTGTTTTAGTTAAAGTTTAATGACAATTCCATTTACCTCCCTATGATTAATACAACCTAGAATGTGTTACAAATGTTGCACTTAAAATTTTTACCACAGTTCCAATTCAAACCCAAGAGCAAAGTACACTTAGAACTGAATAATAATAAAAACCCTTGCTCTGCTCAAGGTTACAAGTAGAAAAAAAAGTGCTGATTAGACTGTTAGTCAAAAAAGACATTTGATTCTATTCTGAAATAGAAGAGCCTTCCTCACCACAGTACCTTCCAGAGTGAATACCCAGTGTCCTTGGAACACAGATCCTTCCACATCACTGTGAATGCAATTTCCTAAATAAAAACAAACTATAGCTGTAAAGTACCAGGCAGAGGATGAACTCAAGACAAGTGTAGCCTGGAATGTAGAAATTTGCTTTTCCATTAACAACAATTAGTACTAGTGCTGAGGTAAATACATATAATTGTTCATTTCTTTTGCAAGGCCACATATTGATGTGCATTGCTGGCAACTAAGCACAGGTCTGCCTTCCCCTTTCCACACACATCACACATACCTGGCTGTGACCTCACTCAGTATAAAAAGCCTTGGTTTAAGATCCTCTTCAAAACAGCCAGCCTCAACTCCACACGTTAATTACACATGGGCAAATGGTAAGTTATGTGATCACAACCACTTCAGTGATGTTCAACTTCCCAGATGGGTAGTATTTTATATGTAAGATTGCAGTCTGCATTTTCTGCAACTATTCTTCTGTTGAAGAAGTCTCCTTTTTCCTGCTAATGCAATCACTGAGGGAAGCAGCTGCCCTGCTCCTACAGCAAGTGTGATTCTGTTGCAGGACCCATCCCAGCATTTGTGAACCAACTCTGATGAGAAGTGTCTCAGCTCTCAGCAATACTACACAAACACCTCACACACATGCAACACTGACTTCTTGCATAGTGACAGCAGATCATTTTCAATGTGTGATTACTCTATAAGCAGATAGTCTCTATTTTTCATTTTCCCTTCCAATTGTTTTAGCAGTTTCAGTGCAATACAGTCAGCAAACTTTACCTGCACTAAGGTAAGGCTTCTTCAGATTTGTTTTCTATCTCTTCTATCCACTCTGCCATTTCTTTGGGCCCACCACTGTATGGTCAGACAGTCATTTCGTTCACATTCATTTCCCAGTGTTTGATGAGTCTCAGGAAAGCAGGACTGCTTAACTCAGCCACACACAGGTGCCTATGGCATGTCAGCACTCAGTATGAAGCAAGGGAGCTCATGGTGGCTCATGCCAGCAACAATCTTATCTGAACACAAAAATAGTCTTTGACATGAAATACAAAGCAAAAATTAAAACAAATAAATTGATACTGTCAATTAAGATTAAGATACTCGGTTTACACATTAGCTCTTTAGCATCAGAGTAAACTTTGTATTAGCAACTAGCTTTAAAAGCTACTTAACCCCACACTGTAAGAGAATGAAGTTCATCTATTGGTAGATTGAGGAAGAATCAAACCCGAGGGGGGAAGGAAGAAAGGCTCACAAAAAAACAGAAACCAAAGTGGGTGACCCTCTGGACTTCTATGAACAGCTGAAAATACCCCAGAAGATTACTTAGACCAAATTAATATTTAAAAGTAATTTCAGAAGCAGTCTGTGGAGGCAGAGGTGCCTTTCCTAACAGCACAGCTGAAGACACTACCAAGGCTGCAGAAATGCAATGAAACTTGCCATGTTGCCACAGCTGAAGACTCAACAGTTTGGGGTCGGATTTGTTTGTTTGGTTTTGGTTATTTGTTTTTCTCTTGGCAATACTCTGTGAAATTGACTACGTTAAGTTCATTTCCTTCCACAGTGCAAATGTGGCAGTGAATGAGGCATTTGGATCCTAGAGCAGAGACATAAGCAAAGTCAACCTTAGCAAAGACCCCAGAGCTGTGGTCCCAAGCTACTCTAACTCTTCACAAGTCTTCATCACACAAAACCCAGAAAGCAGCCAACATGGTGATGCTGCAGCACCTCTGAGCTGAATGTTTTATCTCACAGGCACAATGCTCACAAGTGATCTACACTGACACGTTCTCAGCTAACTGGCAATTCAGCAGCAGCCCACTGCTAAGATACAGGACAAAAACAGACCACTGGACACTGCATTATTTAACTACTAGGCTCATGAGTGTTATAAGTAAGGAAAACAACTACAGAGTCCCTCAGGAATCAGACACATTCTATCCCCAGAATGCCACAACAGTGTTTCCTTATCCAAAGCTGAGCTTTATCTGCAAGGTTGAACAAGAAAGGTCCCCTGGTAGCATCTGCTCCCACTTTCTCAGCTCTGAAAAGTGACCACACTCCTACTAGCACTCCACTGATGATGTGAACAATTACTCCCATGAAATAAAGGTAGCAGAGCAGCAGCACTGAAGCAACCAGACCAACACCAGCCCATGCCACACCCCCCTCTGACACAGAGCTGTCTGCAGCACCAAGCTCATTACTGGCACCCCAAATGCTGCCTGCGAGCAATCGCCCACTTCAGCTTCACTAATAATGGAATAACTCAACAAGCTTTCTTTATTCCTAAATCAATTACAGAACATCCAAAGCAATGGGTTTGTTTTACGTGCTACGTTCCTCTTTTCTCTCTATGCCAAAAACTACAGCCAACTTTTACAGCAGCAAATTTCAGTGTGCATTTCTAGACCTGTGTGACTGCAAAAATGGAACACTGTTCACACCAGACTTACTGAGGAAGTCATTCCACAAGCTGGTGCTCAGACATTTACTCCTTTATTTCCCAGCTGCCTCTGGAAGGGTTAATCACCTTAGGCTAATGCTCACCTGATGTGTTGCCACAGCCTCATGCTGCTGACTGTGCCAGGACCCCTCACATGCACCACCCATAAAGCTGAGTCTCCGTGAGATGGAGGATCCACACTCAGTGTCACCTGTGAAACTCCCAGCTGATTCTCCCAGGGTTTATTTATATAGGTGTGTGACATAACATACCCACGTCTTGTACTCACAAGCAGGTCAAGTTTCACCTGCCACCACGCTGAGGTGAATCAGTGAGGATGAAGCAGAAGCAACCTTGTCATCCTCCAGCAGTTTGTGCTCAAGCAGCTGCAAGCATGACATAGCAGGGGAAGAGTTTCGGTTGTGTCCTGTAAATGCTGGTAAACAACACACTCAATTGTAAACGTGTGCTCAATATGAACACTGACTCTGAGATAAGAAAAAGTGAATGAATAAAGCAGAATTAAATATTAAATTATTAAGAAATTTACTACAGTGTGAAGTTCTCCCCTCTCTGGAGAAGTCCCAGAACCACTGATCAGGGATCAAACAGCAACACAGACCACACGGGCTTGACTCTTATCTGTTCTGACACCCTGTGGGCTGTGGCACCTAGGGGCTGATAATCCACTTGAGGGACACTGAAGATATTTACGAATTTTCATTTTAGGGAGCTGTTTCTGCTGGTTTTCTGGTGTAATGTGATGCACAGTGTAGCAAAAGAATGTGAACTTCAAAATCAACCCCCCCAGTATCACAAGTATATGCACCACACCATCAGCAAGTGGTTTTGTCACCTCACACAAGGCATTGTGATAAGAAACCACACCTTTCATCTCTTTGACCTACAACATCACACTAATAAAACGTTACACTTGTAATTTAAAGCTTCAGGGTTTTTTTTTCAGGTAATCAGGCCTGTTTAATAAACTGAAATGGACACTAGCTCAATCGTTTTGCTGCAGCATGTCATCAACTCTAACTAGAGAAACCTGGGAGTCTCCAGTCCCTGGGCGCTTCAAACTTCGGTATTTTTCCCCTCCCCCCCGAGTCTGCTTCACAGAATTAGCTCAGTCGATAGTTTAAGCATTGTATTTTAATAGCAAGGAGAAAAAGTCGGTAAGTTTCAGCGAGGAAGGATCCTGGACACCAAGGCAGCAACACCTGCCGGGGCCGTGGAGCGGAGGCGCGGGGCAGCGGCCCAGGCGGGGCAGGCGCAGGGGAGATGCTTTGCTAGGAGCCGGGGCGGAGGCGCGGCCCGGCCCCAGACCTTTCCACCTTTCCACGGCCCCAGACCTTTCCACGGCCCCAGACCCTTCCACGCCGACACGCCGCAGGCCCCACCGGGCGCTGGCGGGCCGGCCCCTCCGGAGCGGGGGAAAGGGAAAAGTTGTCGACCGCGGCCGAGCTTGAGCCGCGCCGCCCCCTCCTCCCCCGGGCACCGCCCGCGCTGCCGAGGGGCGGCCCCGGCGGCCCCTGCGCACGCTCCCGCCCGCCGCCCATGAGGCGCCCTCGCCGGGAAGGCTCTGACGAGTCATCGCCCCGCCGCCCGCAGGCCCGTCCGCGGCCCCGCCCCCGCGGCCCTGGCGGGACGGGGCGGCTGAGGAGAGCGAAGGGGGCGGCGGCCGATCGAGCGGCGCTCACAGAGCGGCGCGGGGGAGAGCCTACAGGTGACGAACCGGCGTTACCCAACCCGCCCGCCGCGGCCTGGCCTGGGCTCCCGCGGCTCAACGGCGGCGGATCCCGGCGCGGCCGACCCCGGGGTCCGCACCGGCGGCGAGAACCGCGCCGCCGCCGCCCGGCCTCCCGCCCGCCGGGCCCTTCCTCCACGCCCACCGCGCCGCCGGCCCCGCGCCGAGAGCCGCCTCCCGCGCCGTGGCGGCCGCTGCAGCCGGAGCGCGACCCGGCCTCCCCGCCACACCTAGCAACGGCGCTGACAGGACGCAGCGGCGGCGGGAGGAGGAGGAAGCGGAATGGCTGCCGCGGCGACGGCTCGACTCCCTCCTTCCCTCCCCGGAGCCCTGACAGCCAGAGCCGGGGCGGAAGCGGCAGGCGGCGTGCTGCGCCCGTCCCCCTCCCTCCCCCGCCGCCTCCTCCGGGCTCCTGCGCTGCCTCCTGCCAACGCAAACTAACTCCCCCTCGCCGGGGCCGCCGGAGGGCTGCACGACTCCCCCGCGCCCGCCCGTGCCGCACGCCGCCTCCCCGAGGAACCCTCTACGTTTCCCCCCCCCGGGACCGCTCCTCTCCCGCCGACCTCCCTCCCCCCGGCGGCCGCCGCCGCACCTCGGCGCCCGCTGCACCTTGTGCCCCTCGCCCTCCCCCCCCACCCCGTGCAGCCGCACACGCGGCACCCGCCGCGGGGGAGCCCCGGCCGCCCGCTCCGCCCTGCCTTCCCCGGCCCCTTCGCCCCGCGCTTACCGATGTGGTTGTCCTCGATGTGTTCGATGAGCTCCGCCAGGGTCGGGAAGTGGAGCCCGCAGCCCCCGAACCTGCAGGCGTTGGAGAAGAAGGAGGCGGCGGCGATGCCTGTCATGGTGTTACATCGAGATCCCCCTGCGGTGCCTGCTCTGCCAGGGCCGGCGGGGAGAGGCGGGGGCAGGGGGGAACGGGACGGAGAGATGGGGAGTGAGAGGGTGGGGGTGGGGAGGAGGAGGAGGAGGAGGCGGCCGTGGCGGCGGCAGCGGCGGCGGCGGCAGCAGCAGCGTCGGGAGCGGCGGAGGGGAGGGACGGGCTGGGTGGGGGGAGATGAGGCAGCCGCAGCTGGGAGGAGGGACCAGCGCGTCTCTGGAACAGCTGTGCCACTCCGGCGGCAGCCGCCGGCAGCGCGGGGAACGGGGCACCCGGGCGGCCCTCCGCGCCCGCAAACGCCGGGGAACACCCGCAGCCGCCGGGGAACACCCGCGGCTCCTCGGCCGTGAGGCGGCGGAAGCCGCTTGGCCGGCACCGAGCGGGGGGTGGGGAGGAGGCTTCGCCCCGCCGCTAACTTTCCCCCTCGGCCGCTCGCAGGCGGGAGCGGGCTCGGGGGCCGCGGAGCCGCTGCCGGGGTTAGGTGATGGGTAGGAAGGCGGTGCCCGCCCCGGGGGGCTCTCTCCGCCGCCGGTAGCCGCTTCTGACGCTCCCGTCACCGCCACCGCGCTGGGGAAACGACCCGTTGTGAAGCGAGGGGCGCTCGCTCCTCCTGCCACAGGGGCCGCCGGCTCCAGCCCTCACCTGCCCGCACAGCCCGGGGCACGGAGCCGTCACTCGCTGGCTGCGGTGCCTCCCTGCGCCAGGTGGGCTGCGGTCCCCCGCCGGCACCGCTTCCAGCCCCCGCAACGGAGCCTGCTCGCTCCCCTGCGGCCCCGGGGAGAAGTTCGGAGGAGTCGCACACACCTCGCCCCCAAACCTTATTTTGACTTGCTGTCTCTAGAAAGCTATTCAGCAGAGAGGCTGGCTGGCTAATTAATTTTAATGAAGGTCTCCCTAGGCACAAATTCACAGACATCTTTATTTAAAATTAAAAGTGAAAAAAAAAGGCAAGATTGATTGTCAGGAAGGCTGCTTTTTTTTTTTTCTCACTTCTATTTTATAGCAGAAACTTTTTTTTTTTTTCATATTTATACAGTTCTACAAAATTATTACTACTTTTGAGCAAAAACGTGATTTTTAAGTGCTTCAGAATCTGCTTAAGGCTCTCTTAATGGTCCAGCCATCAATGATTGTACTGGCCTCCATGGTAGAGAACAGTCCCAGGTGGTTCTGATCTCGGTACAATTGTGTTGTTAGGGATAAGCAGAGCTCATTATCCTATTAGTATCCTATTAGTATTATCCTAACTATTGTTACCTGTTATTAACTGTATTGCAGGTGGGGATGTTCCTGGCATTGCTGCAGGACCCAAAATACAGCAAAGGCACAAAAATGCAGTGGAATGGTTAGTGAATGGAAAGAAGTATTTGCTTAAAGCATGAAGAATCTTTAAGCCAGTTCCTGGTGTCCCTCTCCTAGCAGAGAATCTATTATTTGTGGTGAGAAAGCAAACTTTTATCTTTAAAAGCAGACTATCTTTATTGGAGTAATATTTTTCTGATATTTTGCCTTCATCCAATTGTGTTTTACTTGGTGTACGAACCTGCTCCATTTACTTTCTGGCAAAGAAAATAAAGCAATCACAAACCTTACTTTCCAGAAAATAACAAGCGAAAAAAAAGGCTTCTTCAACACACTGTCTGCTAGAGTTTGCTGACAAGAGTTGGTATGGCCATGAGATGCTGAATCACTGAACTAGAACTATGTTGTAGTATTTATAATGTTTATTTACATGTTTGAAACACATGTTTGAAACAGTTACCTCACAGGTTACTGGTCTGACTTCTCCCCTGTCTCTCTGATGTTGTTGAAGGCACTTGCTTGCTCTGAGGTCACTCAGCAAAGGAGAAGTTGTTCCTGCTTCAGCATCCTGGAAACTGGTGTCAGTCTTGTTATGAATGCTGCACAAAAAGAGGTATGTGCAAGTCCCCCTGTGATCAAGACCCCCAGCAATAAGCAGTGAGTGGGGAGGAGAACTAAGGTGGTCAGATAAGCACCTTCCCTAGTAAGTTACAGATTGGGACACTTATTTGTAGTGAAACACATAGGCCTTCTTAAACCCATCATGGCTTTGGTAAGCATGAATTCTCGGCACTGTTGGCAATACCTGTCCACGTAAAATCTGTGGCTGTAGATTTTACATCTTTGTGTGTGTGTAGGTGCTGTGTCAGTGTCAATCGCCCTCATTCAGACAGAAAATGTTGAGGGCAGGGAATGAATGTTAATCAGAAGGAGCATTAACTATAAGAATTTCATCTAGCTGCTCTGTCAAGGTCAACAGATGCATGATTTAGGCTGTTTATTGTGAAACAAAGCTGTGAGGGGTGCTGGGTTCAGCTATTTACAAATACTGGTCACTTACAAAGATCAAAGTAGTTTTGTAGCTGTCAAGTAATAAACATTCATGGTTAACCACCTGCTGGTAAGAGACAATGTAATGACTGCTTTCTGATGGGTGAACTTGTGCAGTGAGCTGCAGGTCTCTTTTCATTCATTGTTTGCTAAATTCTCTGGATTTTGGAAACCTTTAGAGCTAGAGAGGACACCAACTCTTAGAGCAGGCAAGAAGAGCTGGAAAGGCATCTGTGTTGGTATCCCATAGGGTAAGGATTCAGGTCTGTATCTCCTTCTACTCTGTAGGGCCTGATTTTGTAGATACTCAGCTTTGGGGGTGTCACTAGAAGTTAGGGTAGTTAAACCACTTCATTTTTTGTTGGTTTTGTGTTTTGGTTTGGGTTGGTTTGTTTTTTTCTGCTTATGATTCTAGCACTGAACAGTCTTTGTTTTGGGTTTTTGTGTGGTTTTTTTTCTTCCATAGAGTCAGGAGGGTTTTCTTCCCAACATATTTAAGGTCCTTCTGCCTCTGGTTTTGGTGTCGTGGCAAGGGGCTGGGTTCAGGACAGTCAGTCATGACCAAACCCAGTGTAGAATGCCCCAAACTTAACACATCTCTGATTCGTTGTTGTATTACTGTGTGCTACAGAGAAAATGCATTACCCAATCCAATATATTTTAAAGTTCTTTATTATGAGCTATCACTTTCTTATTCAGGCTTTCCTAGGATGGAGAACTAGGGTATCCATAAGACAAATTGGCAAACTAACAGAAAATGGTCAGAAGTTGCCCCTGTCATTTTATTCTGTGGGAGAAATAAATGGAAATTAGACCCAAGTGGTTTATGGTTCATGGACTTGGATCCCTTACCTTATTGGATGGTCTGGCTCTCAAACCTTATTCAATGACTTTTGATTGCTGGTCTTTCTAATAATCAGTTATTAGTAAAAACTTAGTTATATTGTGGTAATTAACTGCTGGGCCTTGCTTGAGGACTGATTGCTGCCAGCCACTCATGACGTTTCAGATTTCTGAAAGCTGATTATTCTGTCCTAATGTTCTCAGGAAGG
Source organism: Ceyx cyanopectus (assembly GCA_013401355.1). Classification (NCBI taxonomy): domain Eukaryota; kingdom Metazoa; phylum Chordata; class Aves; order Coraciiformes; family Alcedinidae; genus Ceyx; species Ceyx cyanopectus. The sequence continues at coordinate 327,476 of VYZU01052811.1, read as the reverse complement.
CTAGGGGTCTGAATTTGAACAACTTGGTGGTTGCTGCCCCTGGTGCTTTGAGGGTGATAGGACTTGTATTGAAGACCCTCTGTAAAACAGTAGGGAAAAAACAATATTTGTTTCAGAATCTTATTTAAAGCATAAAGTACTTGTTTTCAGCTGCATCTCTAAGGGGAGTGGAGCATTACTGAGAAGATTGTCATGACTCTTCCCCAAGGACAACACAAAGCTGTGAAACATTTAAAAGTTATCATAGTCTTACTATTTACTTTTTAGACTACTAAAGTCATCCTTGAAAATACCTACTTATGGTTGTTCTAAAGAAAGAATAAACCATGGTTAACTGGGTATTACAAAGAAGTGGTTGACAACAACTTCCCTTCCAAATTTTTCACTATTTTGATCAATTTATTTTTGCTTGTCTCTGCATCCTGCCCATAGAAGAAATGTCAAACAATTTGGAAGCTTTCATAACAGAGACATATCACTATTGCAAAATAATCATACAAGTAAAATATATTTTTACAGTTTGTGTCACAAGAATCCTATTTTTAATTTATACTGCTGAATTAGTTTTCTCTTGGCAGTGTGCTTTGTAGCTTCAGGGCGCAGTGGAAAAACAAAATGTTAAGCTGGGAAAGCACTGAATTTCCCACTAGTTCCAGATGCCCTAAAACAATAGATAGAAATCTTACTTAGTTGAACTTTGAGAGACTTCCACATTTTCAGAACAAAGCTTCAGATAAACAGGAGATGAAAGCTGTCTCTCTATTTCCAGTTACCTGTAACCTAGAAAAAAAATGGAATTTTCATGTCTTGTTTTGACTACTTCAGGAAATTTGGAGCTAACGTGATGTTATAGCATAAACCACTGTTAAAATGTTAGTCTGCCTTGGAATTATAAAATGCAAACTATTGCAACAGTCTCTTGAAAGAATCTGCAGTTACATAGGTATTGAATGATCTACTCTATTCTAACTATGGGTTAGAGCAAAATACTAAAACCTTTTATGTTATTGCACACATAGTTAGCACACATTTTTAAAATAACTGGGTAGAAAAATAACAGTTTGGTAAGTTTATCTCAGTGAAAGGTAAGCATGTTCTTTAAAGAAAGTGAATAGTATAGACTGAAAAAATCTGTTTAATAGCTTTTACAGAATCTCACAAATGCAGAAGTCTGTAATTCTGAAATGTTTGCCTTTTCCACTTTCACTTCCTAAACTGAGTACCCAACTTGTAAATGGATTTCATGGCATCTACTGACATCATAATTCATTAGGCTGGCAAGGAGAGGTGGTGGAGTTGCTCTCTCTCTATGTGAGAGAGCAATTGGAATGTATTCATTAACTGTATTTCAACATAAACAAGTTACTGACTGTCCAGCAACTTTCTCAAAAAACACGGGATGTAAAATAAAAATTCCAGGAGGAAAAAAAAAGAGAAAAGCTGTATCTCATGTCCATTTCCTTTCTTACCAAACTCTTAATGGAAATGCATCTTTGTAATAGCATCCACGTGTATCTTCAGGTACCAATCCCAACATCTTCACTCACACTCCCCACTTCTGGGTGTTTATATGGTTACTTGACCATGGCCAGCCCCACAAAGGTACCCGAGGACATGGTGAAAAAGAATCCCTGTCCCTGCCTTTCTCCTGTACATGGACCAAGCACAACAGATACTACTTTCAGGAGCTTTGTCCTTTGAGCATTAGCACAATCATTTTTACATGGTTAAAAGGATAATTAAATATTTAAACGTGGATTTGAAGGACTCTTTCAGCTGAAGTAAAATGTTACAGATCCCTACAAGTTGTTGGAGGATTTCAGAGAAAAGCTAGATCAGTGTAGCTCAGACCATGCAATTTTGGAAGTCTGGTCATCCCACATTCACACTGCAGGTTTTCCACTGCTGATTTAGGCCCTGATGATGGAAAGCAGATGGATTCCTTTCCCCCTTCCCGTCCCTTAACTAACCCCAGCTGAAGTCAGAGGGGTTCCACACCTACCTGGGTTTACATGCAGTTCACAGCTGCTTTGCAGCATTAATGTTTTCTGAGTACATTTCTTCTGTCAAATCTGCAGTGTAGAGCTAACAAGATTGGCAGTGGAGAATTTATTATTCACTTTGGTTTGGTTTTGTTCTGGTTTTCTTTTGTTTCTGCTGCCTGGGAAAGCAGGAGTCAAATATTTTTCCTCTTTTGTCTGGGATGTTGGTTTCTTTGATAAACAAATTGAAAAGAGTATTAGTCAATATCCTAAATTCTGCAGTGGCTGTCTTGTGCCTTTGATGTTACAGAGCAGCTATGGTGGTGGCCCAGCCTTACTCTTGTCAACATGATGTCCTTGGTGAAGGGATGATGATGAGCCTTGAGAGGGGTCTGCACACCATTTTCTTCCAGAATCCAGAAAAAATTCTTTCTGGAAGGCCACAGGAGTCTAGTGTAGGTCGCAGATTTCTCTAACTGCTGTGAGAATGTTGCCTTAACAGGCCAGGAGAAATCAAAACCAGAAAGAATGGCATTTTATTGGTCTACAAGGAATGTCAATAGTTTGGTCAAGGGAAAGAAAATGTCCTTTATTTTGCTCACCACTGTTGAAGTTACAGGTGGGAGTATTTGACATGGTAGAGAGTCTGAAGGGCCTTAGTGAATCCAAGGGTTATTTATCCCTGCAAGCTACTATTACTGATTTAAGCAAGTTTCCAGTGCCCCTCTTCATTTTACAGGGTAGGTGCTCATGCAGCCTCTTTTCAGGTGAGAGGTCTGTTTCATAGAAAGCCTCAGGCTAAATCTATTTCAGGAGTCATCAGGCCAGACTTTTCATGCCTAAGAAATGGGGAAGTTCATGCTCTCATCACAGCATCTCACAATCAGCACATTTGATTTTGCTGGACAGGTTAAATAAGTCCAGACCAGCATTGCTCATCCAAATTGCTTGAGTGTCATTCACTGCAAGAAAACTTCCTCTTACTTTGTGAGTGATGCTGATCAATTCTGTCTGAAGTGTTCATTTTCAGGTGAGGAGTAGAAGTGCAGAGGGTCACATCCCCATTGCCAGACACATTCTGATATATATATATATATAAAAATACATATAAATATTCATATACACACACATACACATATGCTTATCATTATTTGTGACAGGGTTTTGATAGATCTGCTTATTTCTGTAGTAGAGTGCATGGGTTTTCTGACAGCATGGTGTTCCAAGGATGCAACTGCCACTGAACCTAGCAGGGAGAGGGGGTCATAGTTTGTAATTTCTGAACCACAGAACAGTGCCTTGCTCCTTACACAACACTAACTAGAGAGTCAAGGAATAATCCTATTAGATATACTCAATAATGGCAGAGGGTAGGAGAACCTGGAAAAAAAAATGCAGTGGTTCTATACACCAAAAACTGTAGGGGTAAAACTCCTGTAATAAGTAACTAGTAAGAAATCTATATAAAATCCTACAAATGTATTTTGTTGAGTTATATTTATATGTTGCCTAGTACAATGAAATGCACCTGAGTCATTGTCTCTCTGACAACCTGTTTTTTTCTGTTAGTAATTACAAAATTCCTTCAGCAAGATCCCAAACTCTGAAACAGGAATCAAAAATCACTAAATCTTTTCAAATGTAATTTAGTTCTCTTATAGTTGAAGGTGTACTTTTTGAACTCCATCTCAAACAAAAGAAAAGCAATTGTGTGATGAATTGCATGCTGGTGAAGCAATTGTTAACAGCCATGCAACTCCAGTAGAGGTAAGAGATGCTTCCTTCCACATATGATGCTTCCTTCTCTGAAAATAAAACTAGGTGGGAGGAATTTTGCCAGGCCAAATTTACCCAGAACTGCAACTAGATTTTTTAAATTTAACTTTTGTTATTTTAGCACAAGTGTTTTCATTAACACTGCTTTTTTTCAGTAAAGTATTTCAAGTTTATATAGCTAAAGATTTAAGATTATCTAAAAGTTTCCAGCCAGGATTTGTACTGACCTAAATACATTGTGGATTTTGCTTTTTAAACAAAAACCATTTAACTCAAGCCAGTGCAACTTCTGTGTACAAACAATCTTTGTATAAGCACTGAACAAGTACAGGCATTGGGAAGTGCCCAGGCAAGGTGCAGCATCTTTTAGAAGTCTTTTCCTTCTGGAATGAATGGAGGCCAGATTACTAGTGTGGTCAGAGAAAAAGGCAGCCACAAGTAAAATAATGAGCACACATGGAAGCCAGAATTGTGCCTATAGAAAATTATTATAGTACTAACTCAAGCACCTCTGCAAATAACTGCAGTGTTATTCTTGCCCTGTTTGAATCACTGGGAGTGATGCATGGGTAGTAAACAAAAAAAAAAACAAAGATGTCTCTTGAAATAAAACCTGTGGAACCTTTTTCTGGAAGCAGGCTATTTCAAAAGGGTCATGTTCAGAGTGTCTCAATTCTCTTCAATTCTATTGATCCTCCAATAGAAACTATTCTGTGATTTTGTGTTTTGCAGGCTGTATGACATTGCTCTGAGCAAGTGCTAAGGCTGAATAATTAGCCAGTCCTACCCACCTTCCCTCCTCCTGAAAAGGTTTTAAAATCTCAACAACTGCCAAGAAGATTGTGACTGTTCTCTGTATGGCAGAGCTGACCCAGGAGAAAGGACAAACAGCAGTTTAAAACATAAAGCATGGGCTTATTCTTTTCTGGCTATTTGGTAAAGTCTTGTTGTGAGTTGCTTCTAATAAAGAAACTTTTATCAGGCTGCTACTGAGATGGGTGATGGCACCCTGGAAGTTCTTTGGGCAGGGGTTCTCTATGAAGTACTATTTTCCTTCAGAAAAATCTTTTTTGCCTTGCAGTGGAGAAGCTGGAGTGTGGAATTTTGTTTGAGATGTCTGCTGAAATGGTACATTCAGTATATTTCACATTCCTGCCTGAAGTGCTGCTCATGCTTGTAGCCTCTGGAAGCTCTGGGAGTTTAGGTTGCCATCTGACCTAAGATGCTTTGAATGTTTTGTAACCATAGATTCTCACTTTTTAAATTTTCACTGCAAATGCCAGTTAAAACTCGAATCCTGGCAGGTTTTTGGAAGGAGTTAAGAGTATTTCTTGTGGCATGTGCATCTTTGAGCTTCTGTAATAGAGGAACTGGACTGTAAATGTTGTGAGTAAAGCCCTATTGATCTTCAGTATTTGCCAGATAGCTGTGCTGGGTTTCACAGACCAGTATCTCTCCCCTCCCTCATATCTTCATCTAACATTGACAACTGAAGCAAAACCTGTAATTAATGGTAAATAAGCTTTATAACTTTTTCAGAACACTCAGGGCCCCTTTATCCAGCCTCTGTGCTAGGATACATTTTAGATTTTTAGAGACTTATGTTTTTTTACTTTGCTTTGTTTATTTCTGAGGCTTAAATGAGGCTCCACTTTTTGCCTGAGTTTCTGCAGATAACTGCTGATCCATACATTTTTCTGTGAACCATTCCATAACTGTTTTGTGGATTTGCAACTGCACAGAGCAAACTGAATCTTCACCTTACTGCTGAAGAAGATTATCCATTTTTTGCTGCAAGATAGGTGAAAAAAATAGATCAGGGAAATAGATTGATGTCATCTGTGTGTGTGAGACAGCTCAAGCATATTCAGTGTTGGAAGGGCAGCAGCAGATCATACAGATCAGAACAACCATTATTCACTGGGTTTCTCAAAGACAGCAGGGGGTACTGTGAACTCAAAACTTGTCAGGGTGAATAAATATATGTGGCCCAGAGCAATAAAAACTTTACACTTACTGAGGTCTGCTATTCTATGGGCTTAAATCCATCTTGAGAAGTGTTGTTAAAGATATCAAATCACTAGAAAAGAGTGTCCTCTCTTTATTTACAGGAGAGCTGTTGCACTGAACTTCCTAGACTGGCTGCCTTGAAAGTGTGTCTGAACCTTCTCTATGTGATCTGAAATTTCTTATAAAAATAATAAACTAATAAACTTAGCCAGATAGTAAATTCACTATCTGGCTGAGTTTAGATATTCACTATCTAAGTGAAAAAAGTCTCTGTAAGCATTTGGTCCCAGCCATGTAAGTCTTATTTCTGCAACTAATCCCTCTCCTAACTAATGTCCTTCCATACAGTTAGGTTCCTGTGAGTTTCTGTGTGAATAAAGGCCTATCATTTCAGCTCTCATTGCACTGCTGTGAGTATTGAAGTCTCTGTCACAAGACCAAGGATTTAATTGTCACTTTACTTGCCAGTCTCTCCAGAGAGGCTAAAGTGTGTGGGAGCAAAGGTGTATATGCCAGTCATTCCCATGGATAACTGGAGGACCTCCAAATCTCCACAACCATTGATAGAACACTGTTGAGCTACTAAAAATTCAACAGTCTTTAAGTGGAAAAAAAGTAGAATTCCCTTAATGCTCCTAACTTGTAACTGTATGCATAAAATACTTGCTTCCTCAGGTGAGGTTTCTCTTAAGAGATAGGACACCTTTCCTTTTTTCCCCTTCTATACTGAATAATTTCATCATCCATTATGTAGTCCATCTGCCCTCTTGTGGTTTCCTTTTTGATCTTTCCACTTTTCTTTGCATTTTTCACAGACTTCTTGACTATTTTATATTTCCTGCTCTCTAAATGTGGGATAAGCTCACGAGTCAAGTTTCACCTCATGATGTGTTTTCCTCATTTAAGTAATTCTGAAATCCATTTTTAGTGTTAGATGAGGCTGGGAATTAGTTGCAGCACCGGAAAGGCATCCAGTGTCACAAACAACATGGTGGGGTTTGGTAGTTCTCCCTGGTGGTCAGACATTCTGAGGGAAAAAGATTTTCTCCTGATTCTAGATGTTCTCTGTTGCAAGGTTTTCAGTTTCTCAGCTGATTTATCTCTTTTATGGGGTGCCAAATGAGCTTCAAGAGGTGCAGTTCCAAGAGAGGTGAAAGAGTGGAATTAGAGGGTCAGTCACTCACCTTTGCAAACCACAATCTGCAGGACAATAGGAGTTTGTGGTGTGTGATTGTGTGATGTGATGCAGGGATGCTTGTCATTGTATCAGGTGGTGATAAGGGGAGAAGTGCTGCCTTCTTCATTATCCTGTGTTCCTCAACCAGAGGAATTACTCAATCTCAATTCCTGCCCTTATCACAACAGAAAAGTGTTTGAGAAGAAAAGTGATTCTCTGGTGCTGAATATGCATCACTGGAAGGAAATCAATGATTTGATTCCTGGTTGTTTGCAGTTTTGGTCTTTTACAATGTTTTTCAGAGATGTCCCCATAGATGGTGCAGCTGAGGTGTGTGTGGCCAGGAGAGCCAGGGCATGTTCTGCTGCTCTGAAGCAGTGCTTTGGACTGTAGGAAAAAGCAGTTAGCCATTTAATATGGCAAAGAATGTTGTTCTGTTTATATCTGGTGTTCCAGAAAATATTGATAGTTTTCACCTCCTTGAAACCACTCTGAGTGGATGCTGAGCCTTGTCTTCTCAACCTCTCTTAACGTAGCCCTTGGTTTATCACAGTTGTTAATTAGATTTGCATCTAATGAGACAGGACCTACACAGTTAACTGTCTACTTTCTATTTTAATTAAAAAGGTTTATAGTCTGAACCAAACATGCCTGCTGTTCTGAATAGGTCCCAGTTATTTACCAGTTCAAATATTCTTTTTACATATTAATGTTGTTAACTCTGGAAAAAAAGGAAAAATAAAGTAAAAAGTTTAAATTTCCACTATTTATGAGGAGATTCAAAAGTATTAGTGTCATAAATCACTGTGAAGTGTGTTACTCAGTGCATTATGATGTTATAAGTTTGCCATTGGAAGCAGTTGCCTAGCTAGGAACAGGAATCTGGGTGGGCCACAGGTTCTGGTAGATGGGCAATGACAAAAGGGTTGAGTTTACAGTAGATCATTTGTATTACAAATTATTTAGAACAGACTCAGAGCTGGACAGGCTTGGGTCAAACTGAATGAGCTGGTGTCCACCCATGGCTGCACCTTTTGTTGGAAGGCCTGGTGAACACAGAGCTTAATAAAAGGTTTCGGAGGAAGCGACTGCCCAAAGCAGTGGAAAATCTGCCAGGTACCACATATTTGAGCTGCATGAGAAAGCTCAAGCCCGTGCAGAGATTTAGGATGTGGATGTGGAAAGTCAGCACAGCTGCTGGGAGCAGTGTCAGCCTGCACTTGCTCCCTGTAGCTGCCTCAGGCATCTCGTGCTGGTCACAGAGATGGCATCTGGTGCTCACAGGGAGTTCCTTTAACAAGGGTTTCAAGGTGATCTATGAACTTGAGAGTGCTTAGGCATTGGAATGGGCTGCCCAGGGAGGGGGTGGAGTCCCCATCCCTGGAGGTGTTTAAAAAACATGTGGATGTGGTGCTGAGGGACCCTGAGGGTGCAGGGTGAATAGTTGGACTTGATCTTAAAGGTCTCTTCCAACCAAATGATTCTATGAATGAATCCTTGGACTGCAAAATAGCCCTGGCCAGTGTCTAGCAGGAAAGACAAAAGAACCTATGTTTGATTTCTGAGGATTTTAGAAGGGTGAGACAAGGCTCAGGACTGGCCATCTCTAGAGTAAGTGGAATTTTCTGTCTTTGCTTTGGACTATCACTAGTTTTTTACCTTGATTTGCACTGACAGTGTTAGTAACACCATCCTTGTATTCATTCTTAGGCATGTGTTCTAGAGTGGGAGGCCTTACTCAATGGCTGATCTCTAGCTGCATCTGCTGTGCCTTTGGAAGGTGCCCCTGTCCCAGGCAGGGACAATATTCCTTCTCTGCATAGCTGCTCTGCTAAGGCATCCAGCTCAGTGCTCTGCCCATGGAGCTTAGACAAAATCTGCATCCTTTCTAGTCATTAACTACATCATCTTTTGATATATGCCAGAATTATTTACAGTTTTTGCATGACCAAATATTTTCAGGCTTAACAAAAGCCACACTCCTCTGTAGTGTCTATGGATTGTCCAGGTCTAACGTTTCAAAGGTTTGCAAGATCCTCTCCTTATGTCTGAGAGCATAAATAGCATCCAGTTTAATTACCAGCAGCAAAGGCATGTTGCAAAGAGATTTGCTCTCTATTTCTTCATTTCAAGATGTTAAGATTTCCAAAATANGGCATGGGAGGAAGCTTTTTCCAGTTGGTGAAGGATGGAGCCTCTGATTGTAATCAGGATTTGCAACCAAAAAGGTTACTTAGGAGGCAAGTGCTCTGGTTTCCCAAAAGGCTGTAGGGTATATTTTCAAAGCTCTGTGCAGGATTTCAGCCATGTGACTCATTAATGTCAACGGGACTCATGTTGTTAAAACACTGTGCAGAGCTTTGAAAATGTATCCCTACATGTCAATTTTTTCTTTTCTAGGCAAAATTATCAAAAACAGATCTTGTGGGGCATTTTTTTCTTAAGGTTTTCAGTATTATATGCTAATAAATCAATGGTTTTGCAGGCTTGATCGACTTTCATTCCTTTCTCCTCCATTTCCACTTTCCATTTTATCATTGACTTTGATTGGATGCAGTTACAGTAACATACAGTTTTTGCAGATGTTGCCTAGAGGAAGACAACTGCAAAATCTCAGGCACTGGATTGCAAATTGTGTGAAAAGCAGCAATTGTGACTTGGAGGGATAATCATCTTTGTTGCACCATCCAGCTATAAAGGAGAATCAGTAAAGAAAAAAATATTTAGATTTTTTAAATTACTGTTTTCATTAGCAAACTGCAACAAATCAATCCTTACTTACCAAAAACCATACTTAGTTTGAAGGGTTTGCAATTACCTTTGCAGGATTACTCTGGGATCTTCTAATAACAACTTATCAGATGACAGGAGACAAGTTCCAGCACATTTTCCAGTAGTCACATTTCCTCCTTTAGTATTTATAACACTTTTTTTCCCCCCTGACACACAAAAGCTTTTTAATGTACTTTCCCTGGGAAAGTCTACCTTCTGGACTATCTTGCAGTGTCAAACTGGTTTTGGGGAAACAGTTGTTGGGAAGTGAGTCTGAGAACACGAGGTGGTCAGTGAGAAATGTGGAACCCTGTTCTATACCAGATCATCAGCAGACATCCAAAGTATCATGCTCTGCAAAATCTGAGATGGAAATCTGGTTTGTTTTATTGTTTTGCCTGGTGTGAATTGTGGCCAGCAGCAGTGATTTCAGTGCAGACACTGGAAATGAGAAAGGGAGACTGGATGCCTGGAGATTCAGCAGGAGCAGCTCTGTGAAAACATGGAACTCCTGCTCAGCAAAGGACTCCTGTGCTGGTGCTGGTTTCCCATCCTGGTCTTCTTATAGGTAGCACAGTGATTTTTCTCTGTACTGATTGTAAGAGCATGCTGCCTATTCATTCTCTGATGATTACACTGCTTTCCCTTGCATCTGGGGATGTTACAAGCAAATTACTCCAAATAATACATAGCTGGGCCTGATGCAGAAATGGAATGGAAGAGCTGAGGACCACCAGAGCTCAGTAACCCATGTACATTTATATCATATCTGTACATTTTCTGCCCCAGATGTGTAGATGGAGGGTGCATGTGGGGCTTATGATCACCTGGTTGGTTGGCAGAAGCACTTGGTGCATTACATGGATTGCTTTGGAGGTCTCAGGATTCTCTTTGAGAAGCTGAGTTGCAGCAGTTAGAACTGGAGGTGCCAGTCAGGCTGCTCATCTGATCAAAAGCAGGGCTAAACCAGGCACCAGGTGGAAACACTGACAGAACTTCTCAGTGATAATCCATGAATGCTGTATTCTCTAATGGAAAGGACTGTAATAGGTGCTGAGTTAAGTCAACTTGTTTCTAGAGAAAATAACCAACAGGGGAAAATAGTTCAAGCTCCGTCACCCCTTTGGCAAATTCAGTTTGATTCAATGAATGGAAAAACCTGAAAAAGCACCAAGTGCTCCCACCTTGAAGCTTTGCACCCCACAAACCCACGGGTCTGCCAAGGCCTGGCAGTTTGCCTGGGCTCATAAACTCTTGACAAGGGGGCTCACTGGGGATCAGTGTGCTGAGGGACCCCCGTGGCTCATGTCTGGCAGGGCTGAGTGGTCAGGGTCAGCATGGTGGGAGCCCTGCTACTGGATGCTGTCCCAGAGCTAGCTGAGTTCCTCAGCAGCATGACTCAGTCCTGCAGAGTGAGCTGAGACATTCTGGAGCAGGTAAGGGAGAGTTGGGGTGGGAAGGGGGATTTGAAACAGTTATTAACATAACATAGCACTTTTTGCATGATTTTTTCTGAGGGGATGGACTGGGTGGAGTTAGTAAGGTTTTGAGAGGAGTGTGTCAGAGAGCTGACAGATTGGGGGTTTTACAAGCAGCTTTCTCTCTCCATCTCTGTTTCTCACCCACCCCCTCTTTCCATCCCCCCTGCTCCTGGCTGGGGCAGGGGATGGGAGTAAAGAAGCTGCAGTGAGTTACCAGCAGCCTGCTTGCTCTTACCCTCTGTAACTTCCAGCTAACTCAAGACTGTGTGCCTAGCATGGACTGTAAATGGTTTTCTAAATGCCAACAAATCCATTTGAAAGTGTTTTCCTAAATCAAGCTCAGAAATTTATGGATTCATACTCAAAATTATCTCAGGTTTTGGTAGCTACAATATTTATCATATTTCCAGACACCTCTGAAATCTGCTGTTGTGTTGCCTTACAGTTTTTTCTTGTCATATTCTATTTTTCTTCTACCTTTCACATCCACTTGTGTCTTTTTTCCATATTTTGCTTTCTTTGAAAGACTTCTTTCCCTCCCATAATCTTAATTTATTTCTGTTCACCTAGTTTTCATTAAGTGTATGTATGTATGTTCATTCTTCTGCAAATATTTTTAATTTGTATTTTCAAACAGTTTGGTTAGATATTTTTTCCCCCCTCTCAATAGTAAGTTAGGAAAATAAACAAGGGTGGGGAACAACTCCTACAGCAAAAGTAGTTTCAGTACTTGGAAAAAAAACCTGCAAACTAATTAGCATTGTTGTAAAATTTTGCTAAGCAAACTACACAGGGTCCTTCTAGCTGCAGAGCAGAGCCCTTTGGGAAAGGTGAGCACAAAGTTAATGGACCTTGGAAATCCCTCTCTGCCTTCAGAAAATGGAGCTTAAGATGAAAGTTCACTTAATCTGTTAGATTTATTTTTTTTTAATGTCTTTTGCTTATATTGCTGTCTCCTTCTTTTTTCTCACTTTCTTCCATTTCCTATTTCTTGATCTGTTTGCTGCTTTCTTGCACCTGCTGTCTTTCTCCACCTTGCTCTCTGGGCTGGAGATACTGGCCTGCATGATGCTTGCTGCAGGCACAAAGGAGCATTGATGTAGTTCTTAGACACTGAAGTACAAACAGATCCCAGCTCTCATGAAGACAGTTTTCACACCTCTGACTCTCTGGGGTTCAATGCTGGAAGTATTTTAAATAATGAAGGTTTTCATCCAGTTGCTTTGCCAATTGAGCTGCATAATTACTTTTCTATTCCAGTTTTTCTCTGTGTGTTTTAATTTTACCAATCTGTTTTTGTTTCAGGTGCCTCCAAGTGCTGTGTTCACTAATGGTGTTATTACATGTAAGTTCTTTCCCCATATTTCAAGAAAACTACCAGCCAAAAGATCAAAAGCTTTGCTGTGCAAAGCAGATTGTTTAAACAGCTGAAATGCTTCTTACATGTGTCTGTGTATACTGGAGATTTCTATGAAGTACTAAGTATCACACATTTAGGCACCTGCCATCTTTGAAGTGATTTCTGAGTAATGGATGTGAACAAGTCAGCTTTTCAGATGGCAGCTTTCCATAAATGTATTCCATTTTGGGAGTGCAGTTATTTGCTATTGCTTCTTTTTTTTTTTTTTCTGTTAAATTTTATTTCTGAATTTCATTTTCATGATGTTTGCTTTTATACCATTTCCATTATCAGTCCCAAGGGAGAGACCAAGGCAAGTACTTCTGAAATCAAAACAACACAGAAACTACACGTGTATTCTTTTAAAGTTGGGATTCATATCTTCTCTCACAAGTCATGGGAATTCACAACAATGGGCTCATCTCAGTTCAAGACAAATGGAAAAACATTCCATTGACTTCAGAAAGTTTTGAATTGGGACTTGTACTGTGTTCTTTGGAGTATCAATGAAGCATTTGTACTTTAAACTATTTCTAGAAATTCTTTTGCATTTTTCTCTCCATTTCCTTTATGAGTTTTTGGCTTCAGAAGGTTCTGGAGATGAACTGTGCATGGAGAAAGTTCACTTCAGCACTTTTACATTTACTACCTTGTGTTTTTCACTGATTGCCTACTTAGTTATGTATAATGTAAATTAATTTGGTGGGGTTTTTTGATTTTTTTTGGTATTTGGGGTTTTTTTTCCTAGATGATGGATATTTTCTTATGGTTTTATAGTTTTTTATGGTTTATTAGATGTAATGTTTCTTACAGCAACTAGTCAATAAACCTCCTGAGCTGCTGGGAAGAACTTACTCCAGAGGGAAGAAGAATGTTTTATTCTCTGTAGGTTAAGAAGTTTTCTAACAGTGTTATGTATGAGGGTTGTAGTGCTGTACTTGGCTCTAATTCCGTATTCAGTTCCCTCAGATGTTAAATTAAAGGTTGCTTTAGGTCATCAATAGCTCATGTGCAAAGTAAAACATGCAGGTTATTTCTTTCCTGTGTAGTTGTTAATTGTAAATTATGATATTTTTTTTTTTAATAGTTTGTTTGCAGTGGGAGAGGAGGAGAAGAAAAGACACCTGCATTTGCAAATCTTCATGTGTGTGCACATAATTAAATAGAACAGAGGAACTTTATGTGTGGGTTTTGTTGTCATCATCAGTTTTTTCCCAGAAAAAAGGCAGGAATGTTGTTATTAGCACTTTTTGGGGGGTAAAATGAACAAGTTCCTTTGTCATATATGCATTTGCTTACTCAGGTCCCCTAAGGATTGCAATGGTCCCTGGTGCTAATGGCAAGAGAGCAGTGGTGGTTGGTTTACTGTTATTGCCTGAAGACCAAGTGAGAGTGAATTCCCCAAACTTTCCAACAGTGTGGGACTGGACTGGACTGGTGAAGAGTTCTGCTTGCTGGTTTTAGGGGTCACATCCTGATCTCAGTGAAATGAGTGTCAGTCCCCTGAAAGCAGGTCAGCTATTTCCAATTTAAACCACCACAGCAGAGCAGATTCACAGCAGGTCTGAAGGTGGCTGATAAGCTGTAATGCAATTAGTTACCAACATTCTAAACACAGCACCACTTCTTTAACCAATAGATTGGGGGATGCAGGTTCTTTAAGGACAAAATAATTCTAAATTTCTTAGAAACTCATTCATCTTATCTGGCAGAAGAAGCATCTGTAGCTTGAGTAGTTAGATCTGGTATTAGTGAGGGATGGGTCAGCTTCATCTGAAGACTAGGCTTGCCCAGCTTCTTAGAACTTGGCCATCAGGTTTGGAGGACATCTGCAAATCATTGAGTGAATCAGAAGAGTACAAATTCACAACAGATCTACTCTCTTGAGTTGTGTTTGATATTTCCTGTTTTTAAGGTTTCCTTGGTATCTAACACATAGGCTGCTAAACACCAGCTGCTCCCAGTGACTCAGATCTGCAGATCTCTGATCAATTTATCTTGTCATGATTAACCAGTTTCTATACTGGAGGGAGGATGTTACCATTTTCTGTGAGTATAAATATTGAGCAAATATCTTCTACCTTTCTGTGCAGTACAAATCCCAGACTTACAGGAGTTCTGTATTGTAGCTTCAGGTCCCTGGCTGCTCCCTATTAACCCAAATCCTATCAAGGACACTCTTGGCAAAGTTTTGTACTGAACTGAAGGTGTTGTCAACAGTGGATTGGAGTTGGAGCTCTGTGACTAAACTGGGCTACTTTTTTATTATCTTTTCTTGAGTACTCATTCTCTTTCAACTAATTTTATTTTTTTTTATTCTCTGGAAAGAGCAACAAAAGGAAAAAGGGAAAAGATAAAAGTGAAACAGTTATGCCGTGATTAATTCAACCTGTTCCTGTTTATAAACCAGCTTACTTCTTGTTCATTAATTCTCACTATTCATCTCTTTCTAAAAGATGCTTATTGCAAAATACCCATACCTTTCCACTATAAAATGATTTCTAATGTAACACTCAGCTTACATGAGAGCACTTCTGTGCTGAGATTCAGGAATGATG
>VYZU01052811.1:186129-312179 GCA_013401355.1 Ceyx cyanopectus | reverse complement strand
AACAAAATCTAAAGTGTCTAAACACTTTGGCCAGGCTATTAGGCATCTATTAATTTTTTTCACACATTAGCTTATTAAAAAAGAAAACCAAAAAACGACAGCTCTCATTTTTGGCTAATGGTCTCGCTCTTATTTTCTAAAGCATTGCAAAAACTGTTGGGAAACAAGACCTCTAAGAACTGGATATCCAGGCTTTTGAATATCCACACAGGCTTTTTGTAGTTCTCTTTGCTGGGTCATATTAATTCACTTTAGATTTTGTTACACTATAATAGTCTTCAGGATTTTTTTCTAAAATTAGACCTGCAAGAAATATTTTCTGTGAAATTGCTTAGATTTGAATACGAAAAGTGTCTGCAAATCAGCACATTTTGGACAAGTGTTCCACAGTGTCTTTGAAACAGCTGTCAGAGCTGGGCACAAGCATCATTTTGCATTGTCTGAACGTCTGGAAACGTTTATAAGCAGATTAGATGGATGCATTGGAGTGTTTGGGCAGGGAGTGGACAAGTGAAAAAAAATCACAAGCCTGAAAATATATGTTATCCATTTCAAGCTTATCCTGCTCTCACAAGAAGTGGCTTGAGATTATTCGGTTTATTTTCTCCTTTGAAATAGTGTCTTGGTTTGTTGTGATCTAATCAAGCAGAGTAAGTGAAGAACTGCTGTTTTCTAAGTGGTAGGGACTACAGTATGTCCTGGAGTCATTCAGTAAGTGTGTGGGATCTATCCAGCACCTAGATGTCAGTCATCCTGCATTGCAAAAAATCAAGAGTGTATTGTTTTCCTTTCTACTATAATGTAGCTGCAAGGGAGGGAGAGAGAAATTGGCCAGTGACACAGTGAGTTAGAACTGATCAACTGAACCTGCTCCATCCTTCGAGGACTTTCAGTATGAGGCATCAGTGATGAGGATGAGTGAGAAGAAGGAGACCGTGGGGAAGAGGCATGATTTCCAGTCTGAGGCTTTGGAGATGCACATATATCTTTTTACAAAATAATCTTCGATCCCTTTGGACTTTTATTCACACACACAGATGAGGGTTTTGCTGTTCTGCAAAAGTCTCAGTGTGTCTTTAAGGCCAAATAGTTGTCACACTGTGAAGTGGAACACAGACCAACACGTTTGGGGATTGAGGGCAGAGAAATCAGTGTATGGCATTAGAAAAAGAACAAAAAACTGAGGTCAAGCCCACCTGCCCACCTGCTTCTGTTCCCTGGGTCTCCTCACGGCAGCACATGGCTGCTGAGGATGGATAGGTCACACTGAGTAATCTTTTGGCTGGAGCTGGCAGGAGAGGTGATGGATGCTGTCAGGGGAGCACCCTGGGAGAGCTGTCCCATCTGTTAAGATCTGCCACGGACTCTGTGTGTTCTCTGTCTGTGAATCATCATCCCAACAGAGCAGGATCCAGTTCAGCATGGCTGGCAGTGCTTTGGATACACATCAGAAAGCTATTTTCTACAGCTCCTGCTGCCTTGTGCATCTTCATTTTTACACTTACGATCCTTCTCACCTGAGAGCTGCTACCAGGTGAACCTTCCAGGGGAGACTCAGCAGCAATGTAATATGTTTTTCTTCCAGTTTTACCTGTTTCTGAGCAAATAGAGTCATTCGGAGTGACTTTTTACCAAGTTTAAACATACCAGGGGTGAATTTGGCCCGAAGACAGAATGGAATATAATGAACAAAATGTGAATTATTAACTCGGAGGTTAATGAAATCTGAATGACNAGAGGGCTGTAAAACAGTCCTGTGCAAGCAGCAGTGTCACAGGAACATAAGGCAGCCATGTGTCTCAACACTTTGGCCAGGCTATTAGGCATCTATTAATTTTTTTCACACATTAGCTTATTAAAAAAGAAAACCAAAAAACGACAGCTCTCATTTTTGGCTAATGGTCTCGCTCTTATTTTCTAAAGCATTGCAAAAACTGTTGGGAAACAAGACCTCTAAGAACTGGATATCCAGGCTTTTGAATATCCACACAGGCTTTTTGTAGTTCTCTTTGCTGGGTCATATTAATTCACTTTAGATTTTGTTACACTATAATAGTCTTCAGGATTTTTTTCTAAAATTAGACCTGCAAGAAATATTTTCTGTGAAATTGCTTAGATTTGAATACGAAAAGTGTCTGCAAATCAGCACATTTTGGACAAGTGTTCCACAGTGTCTTTGAAACAGCTGTCAGAGCTGGGCACAAGCATCATTTTGCATTGTCTGAACGTCTGGAAACGTTTATAAGCAGATTAGATGGATGCATTGGAGTGTTTGGGCAGGGAGTGGACAAGTGAAAAAAAATCACAAGCCTGAAAATATATGTTATCCATTTCAAGCTTATCCTGCTCTCACAAGAAGTGGCTTGAGATTATTCGGTTTATTTTCTCCTTTGAAATAGTGTCTTGGTTTGTTGTGATCTAATCAAGCAGAGTAAGTGAAGAACTGCTGTTTTCTAAGTGGTAGGGACTACAGTATGTCCTGGAGTCATTCAGTAAGTGTGTGGGATCTATCCAGCACCTAGATGTCAGTCATCCTGCATTGCAAAAAATCAAGAGTGTATTGTTTTCCTTTCTACTATAATGTAGCTGCAAGGGAGGGAGAGAGAAATTGGCCAGTGACACAGTGAGTTAGAACTGATCAACTGAACCTGCTCCATCCTTCGAGGACTTTCAGTATGAGGCATCAGTGATGAGGATGAGTGAGAAGAAGGAGACCGTGGGGAAGAGGCATGATTTCCAGTCTGAGGCTTTGGAGATGCACATATATCTTTTTACAAAATAATCTTCGATCCCTTTGGACTTTTATTCACACACACAGATGAGGGTTTTGCTGTTCTGCAAAAGTCTCAGTGTGTCTTTAAGGCCAAATAGTTGTCACACTGTGAAGTGGAACACAGACCAACACGTTTGGGGATTGAGGGCAGAGAAATCAGTGTATGGCATTAGAAAAAGAACAAAAAACTGAGGTCAAGCCCACCTGCCCACCTGCTTCTGTTCCCTGGGTCTCCTCACGGCAGCACATGGCTGCTGAGGATGGATAGGTCACACTGAGTAATCTTTTGGCTGGAGCTGGCAGGAGAGGTGATGGATGCTGTCAGGGGAGCACCCTGGGAGAGCTGTCCCATCTGTTAAGATCTGCCACGGACTCTGTGTGTTCTCTGTCTGTGAATCATCATCCCAACAGAGCAGGATCCAGTTCAGCATGGCTGGCAGTGCTTTGGATACACATCAGAAAGCTATTTTCTACAGCTCCTGCTGCCTTGTGCATCTTCATTTTTACACTTACGATCCTTCTCACCTGAGAGCTGCTACCAGGTGAACCTTCCAGGGGAGACTCAGCAGCAATGTAATATGTTTTTCTTCCAGTTTTACCTGTTTCTGAGCAAATAGAGTCATTCGGAGTGACTTTTTACCAAGTTTAAACATACCAGGGGTGAATTTGGCCCGAAGACAGAATGGAATATAATGAACAAAATGTGAATTATTAACTCGGAGGTTAATGAAATCTGAATGACCGGTGGAATTTCTCCAAACACACTTTTTAAATATAAAAAGTGAGTTCTTGCTCTCTTTAATCAGATTATTGGCTAAGGTTCAGAAATCATTTGGCAAAATTATGTAGCTTATCCAAGCTAGGTTTACATAATAGTTCAACAATGGAGGAAACCCTTGTGTTGTGATCAACCTTCAAAATCACCACCAGCCTTCCAAATTCCAAACTAAAGTATAAAGAACCACAGAAACGGATACAGCAATGCCCAGGGAAATACCTTTATTCCCAAAGAGCTCAGCTGTAATAAGCAGAGCTCATTGTTTTAAAACAAAGATTTTACCTTCAGAAAGCCATGATGTAAATAAGCAACATTCATCCATTTTGTCTTTGTGGAATTTTGTTATTTTCCTAAGAAAGTCAAGGGGTTTTTACAGGTAAATATTAAGAGATGTTGATTTAAAATTGAAAATTGCTTTTATGCTTCTAATGTTTCTATTTTTGTTAACCAACAGAATGCTTTATTTTCATATAGAAGTGAAAACAGAATTTTCCTGCTAAAACTTAAGGAAAATTCTTAAATGTAATTATGTTATAAAACAGTAAATGAGATCTCTTATTTATTGGAGTACTTGCTCTTTTTTACTGTTGGGTAGAAATTTGGACAGAAAGAGAAATTCAAGTAACAGTGCAGAAAACCAGCTTTCTGAAAACAATCTGATCTGCCAGAAAAAAAAAAAAAAAAAAAGATGGGGAATGGGCTGGATACATAAAAAAAAAAAAATTAAAAAAAAAAAAAATTATTTTAAAGGACTTTTACCGATAAATTATTTATATTATTTCTGGTCACTTGGTCTTTCAGAATTTGAGAACTAGCGTGTCCAAACCCTTCAGAATTTTTATTCATAGCCTGGAAAAGGAAAACAAATTTTGCTGCTCTTCAAATCCAAATCAGTTTCTCAGTTTGAGTGAACTCATTATTGACTTAGCAGAACTGAATAAATAGCAATGAGGAGGAAGTTCTCTCTGGAGCTGTAAAAGAGCCTGGATCAATTGTGAGTTTATCCCTTAACATGCTCTGTTTCCAGGGGGTAAGGAAAAGACTCCTCCAACTTGGTACTTGATATCTGTTAAAAAAAGGCTTCAGGAGCAAATAATGTATTTCTTTATTGGATTATTTTTAAAAAATACGATTTTAAAAAGAGATAAGTTGGTGACCATAATTTCAAACTAAGCAGTCCAACAATCCCAGCCTGGATGGATAGTGAGGGTTGTTCCCACCCAGGTGCAGGGCTCTGCACTTAGTCTTGTTGAAGCTCATGAGGTCCCCCTGGGCCACCTCTCCAGCCTATGCAGGTCCCTCTGGATGCCATCCCATCCCTCCAGCCTTTCCACAGCACCACTCAGCTTGGTGTCCTCTGCCAACCTGCTGCTGGTGCCTCCATCCCATCATTTCTCTGTTCAAATGAAGAAGGAGCCTTCTCACTCCTGTGAGCTAACTGAAATGCTCAGGGTAAATTCAAGCAAACTTTTTAATGTCCAACAGAGTCTGCAAGAGCTTTCTGTCGGGAGAAATGTAAGTATCAGAGCTCACTCAATTGCAAAGAATTGAAATAATGTAAATATTTAATGTAGTGCATAACTTTGCAACATATTTATAAGGTGAGCTGACCTCAAAAGTACATATAATTAACAAATAACACCTTTTATCTCACTGGAGTTTAAGGAGAGCTCATTGATTCAGAATATTTTTCAAGTGTGTGTGAAAGGTTTTCAGGTATTAAATCTTGGCTTTAATGTAGGATGTTATAAAATAAAATATAACTTTAAGCAGGCCTAGTTTTTTTGTAATAAAAATATGTTTAAATAGAAAAAAAATACTAGCTGCTATAAAGCTAACTTAAATGTTACCCATCCTATTAGGATTCTTTGAAAATACATTGTTTTTATGGGTTATTTTCGCTCACATAAATTAACATTTCTCAGGCTGTCTGAGCCTGATGATTCTAATAGCCTGTGTCTTTCTGTCCAAGAGACAAAAGTTCTGATAGTTGGACCATGAGTATGGTCTGGCATTTCAAGTGTGGATTCTAATTGAGTTGAAGTCCTTAGGCAGAGAGGCCATTTGTTGTCCAGAAAAACTAGAAAGTGTAGTGGGAGCTGACAGACTGGCCATGAAAAACTGAGGCTGTTTCCTTGTCTCCCAGGGGTATCAGGATCACATCTTCTAGGCAGGGAATGGTTGACCAGGTTGGAAAACAACCCACATCTTTATTTGAAGAGCAATGAAATGTTAGAGTCCTGGTGGAAGCCTACCTGTGCATCATGTCTGGGACAGGCTCACCTTTCCTGCCTGTGCTCCCTGACATCACAGAAACCAGAGAATCCAGCAATTCTGGGTTGAAAGGGACCTCTAGAGCTCATCCAGTCCAAGCCCAGGATACCCATCCCTGTTTCCAATATCTGCGGAGCTTTCTCTTTTTAATTTTCACTCAGCCATGCAGGTTTCTTCCCTTTCCAGCTGATTTCTTACACTCAGGGATGCTTCTGTGTTCTATGAAAGGTGTCTTTAAAGGTCTGCCAGCTCTGCTCTGCTCCCTTGACCCTGAGGATCATTTCCCAGGGTGTCCTGTTAATTAACTTCTTGAAGAGCTGGAACTTTGCCTTTCTGAAATTCATGGTCCTGACTGTACTTCTTGACTGTTTTGTGACCCTTAGTAAAGCAAATTCCAGCAGTGCGTGGTCTCTGCTGCCAAGCCTGCCTCCAGCCTTGAGATCCTTCACCAGATTGTTATGTCTGGACAAAATACTGCTTTTCTTTGCAAACATTTCTCTTTAAGAGGAAGGTGTCTCTAAGAAAAGGTTAAACTCAGCACGTTAAGCCTGTCTCAAATGGATGGTGTCACTTTTATTGAAATTCTAATTAAATGTAGACTTTTAAAAGAGTATATCTTCCCAATTTAAATACGGCTGGCTCTCATGTCTAGATGATTCCAAAACTTACAATGACAGATTAATGACTAGGCTAAAAGTCTGTCATAACCTGGTAGGATAAAGCTAATCCAAATTGACTATATGCCACGATTTTATGACCAAAAGTTATTGAAAAGTACAGGAATAATTAAGTGGAAATATAATAGAGGAAGCATTTTCTGAGCTCTGGCACTGTAGGCAGAATGTGCCACCTGATATGGTTGGTTAGAATAGCAGGCCCAGAGAAGGAACACATTTTTATGCTACTTTTTAAAGCTCAAGTAGTCCATCACTGAAATTTATTCTGAAAAAAAGTGTGACAGCTTCGACAGTTATAAAACAGAAGTGCCTTGTTTAACGGGGTGACACTAATTATAGATAAGAGCTCTATAAACAGTCCTTTGTTCTCTGGAAGCTAGACAACATATAATAAAATTCTGGCATAACAATGTTGCCTATAAATAACTGGAAAATAATTGCATTTGTTTAATTGAACGCAGATAAGAAAGTTAGAACCTCTTAAGTTTGTTTTTCATTCTGTTTTCTTTCAACGATGCCATTGAAATGGGCTTTAGAGGATGGGATCATAGATGCGTAGAATCATTTGCGTTTGAAAAGACCTTCAAGTCCAACTATTAACTGCACCAAGTCCGCTGCTAAGCCATGGGCCTGAGTGCGGGGCAGGGCAGCAGTTGTGGTGCGGGGGCAGCAGTTGTGGTGCGGGGACAGCAGTGGCGGGCAGGGCAGCAGCGGGCCCGGCTTCCCTCTAGAGGGCGCCCTGGGCTGAGGAATGGCCGGGGAGACGCGGCCGAGCGCGCGGTGCCGCTTCCCTCACCAAGGCAGGGGTTTCCACCCAAAGCTTCTAACGAAACTAACGCACAGAATCCCCAACCAGTGTCTACCGAGGCCCGCTATCACAGAATCACAGGGTGTCAGGGGTTGGAAGGGACCTAGAAGATCATCCAGTCCAACCCCCCTGCCAGAGCAGGGGCACCTAGACCAAGTCACCCAGGAATAGATCCAGGGGGGTCTGGAATGTCTCCAGAGCAGGAGACTCCACAACCTCCCTGGGCAGCCCCTGCCAGGCTCTGGCACCCTCACTGGGAACAAGTTTTTCCTTGTGTTTCCCCTCAACCTCTTGTGCTCCAACTGAGTCCCATTGCCTCTTGTCCTGTCACTGGATGGCACTGAGCAGTCTGGCTCCATCCTCCCTACACTGCCCTGAACATATTGACAGAAACTGCTGAGCTCCCCCCTCAGTCTTCTCTAGGCTAAAGAGCCCCAGCTCTCTCAGCCTCTCCTCAGCAGGGAGATCTCCACTCCCTTCAGCATCTTGGTGCCCTGCGCTGGACTCTCTCCAGTAAATCTCTATCTTTTCTGAACTGGGGTGCCCAGCACTGGACACAGTATTCCAGGTGGGGTCTCAGCAGTGCAGAGTAGAGGGGGAGAAGAACCTCCCTTGCCCTGCTGGCCACACTCCTCCTAATGCACCCCAGGATCCATTGGTATTGCCAACTACCCCCAGCTGGGGTTCTCTCCAGGACATGAGTGCTTTGCAGGCTCGGACCCTGCTGTGTACAAGGCAGGCTGCTCAGAGATGCGTTTGTGGTTGCAATAGTGCCTGTGGGATTACAGTGGCTTTCCTGAGATCAAAAAAGAGACTGTTTTGGGTTGGAAACACGCTTGTATTATTACAGATGAGGGAATGATACAGACAAAGTTATTAAATAAGTCAGATTTTTTAAAAAGAAATCTGTATCTGAGTGGGTTTTCATGCCTTTGCAATTACTGTGCTGAAATTAACAGATAGATATCTGTTTTCAGCAGAAGCTTTGCTAAGTTTTCAAATATTTACTGATATTTAGTTTCTTTTAAAATACTTACTGAAGAGCAATAACAACATTTTAGGGTAATTTCATTATGAAAAAGAGGCAAACCAAGTAGCTTACTCTTAGAAAAGCTGAACTAACTGAAGCACTGGGAGCTAAGCAGCTTGCAAAAAGCGTGCTAGTTAGAGCTTTGTAACATGGAAAGAAATGTGAAGTTTTATGTGCTTTTCCTATATTATTGAGCAGTGTATTTTAAAACTCCAGTTTGCCCCGGAGTTGTGAAGGACATTAAATACATTGCCAAGTGGAAATATAACTATTTATTTTAAGTGGCACCTGTAAATCGAAAATTAAAAGTGAAAATCAAACTGAAAAGAAAAATTCATTAAATTGAAATAAGCCTGAGTGAATAAGCACAGTACCTTACTCAAGTAAAAAAGCATAGGGAAAGAGTTTGTTTGCTGGAGACTTTTTGGCCTCCCTGTGTACTTCTTAGAGCAACATTTCTAAATGGTAGAACTGCTTAGAAGTTCTGTGTATTTTCAATTACTATTGTTAGACACAAAACAAGCTCCAGTTTTTCAAGCTTTATTTCTTTGAATGTGTCTGAGTCATAGGAAAAGTCATTCCATCATGTCTAGAAACTGTTTTTATTCAGAGGACTTGTCAGGAAAGAAAATAAGTATTAGTTCCTGCCACCATTCATTTCAGAACAGTTACAACCAATATAATTAGGTCTCAGATATTTTTTTTTTAAAGGTCTGAATGAAAAGATGTAAGATTCTATGTGTCAGTTGCTGAGCATTTGGCATGAACAGCTTTTCCAACACTTGCTCTGGTTATTATAACGTTTGAGTTGTAAATGACTGCATTCAGCAGCAAACCTGTCAGCTTGGAGAGCTTTTCATTAAATGTTTGATCTAGAAATTTTTAATCAGTGCACAAATAAAACAAATTATTAAAGCACTACATCAGCCGCAGCCTATGTAATTGGGATGAATGGAGTGATGTAACTGGTGGGGAAGAGAAGGTCTGCAGCTACAGAACCTGTTCACACTGGAGATGAAACAGAGCCTGAGTTTTAACCTGGTTCTTGAAAATGGCTAGATGCACTTATTAAAGGCATTCCCAAACAACCTGGTGATAAATAATGTGCACTGTACAGCTTTCCTGGGACTGCCTTCTAGAACACCTTGTGTTTGGGAAGTGACATTGGGATGGAGTGTGTGCCAAAAGCACGGCAGGTTTTACTTATGAAAGAAAAGCATTTTATATTCTTAAGTTTTTACTGCTTTTCTCTGTCCGAGATGAAGGCAAATCTGTAAGATTTACTTTAGGAAGTGATCTAAAGAAAACTATATTGTGACTTTGGTACATTAATGGGGGATAGCAGTTATAACTGTGCTGAAACCAGTGGACCTACTCTGAATTCTATAGGAGAGACTCTGATAGAAGGATGAACAACACTTCAGCTGGAAAACAGCAGTGCTTTCAGCTCGTCTGGTTACTGAGTTTTCTGAACATGTCAATAACAACACGTTGCAATAGGCCAACAGTGAAAAGGGAGCTGGTTTATATATGATATTAAAATACTAACACCACATCAGGATCAGACACGGTGTTACTCTGCCCTTCCTAGCAGATTTTTTACGGTGCTTTTGTCTGATGTATATCTAGTCTAAGATACAAAATGTTGGAGTTTTAAAGTTTTTGTTTCCTGTCTTCACAGAAATAGTTGAGGAAGGCAAATACTGAAGTGGGGAGTCACGTTCTGCTCTGAAGGCTGAAATGAAGCTAATGTTTCACAGATGAAATGCTGCCTTATGTCACTCTGTCAGTACCTGCAGGTTTGTGTGCTTGGATCAACAGCTGAGGGAGGTCAGGGACTATTCCCATTGTCAAGCTCAGGGCTGAAATCCTGCCCCCATCTGAACCACCAGAAATTCTGCTTGCTTTTTTCAGAGGAGCCAGAACTTTGATGTAAACCCTTAGCTTTGGCAGTGGCAAGGAATCCTCACAACCTGTGTATCACGGGGGTTATGTGCCAGCCCAGTGCCTGTCAGCTTTGTGGTGGGATGTGAACCTTTGCAACTTTTAATCTCCAATCCCAGATATGGCAGTGGTAGAGAAACTCAAGCTCTGCTTCTGATCTGGAGCCTCACAAGCTCTGGAACAACAGCAGTAGAAATACATCTTGAAAATGCAGGGTCTGTCAAGGTTAAGAACAACCCTCATGACAAAAACTCAGCCCAACAACCAGATCTGGCTCTTGGTCTCTAGACACATGTGTTAGCTGCTGCTCACCACGTGGGAAGGCACCCAGGAGAAAGGAAAGCAGCTTTTGGTCAATAACATTTCCAGTTCCAGCCTTTCATTCTGTTGCAGCTGCCAGGCTTTGGTGGTGCCTCCCTGCAGGGTACAGTGCCTGGAGGTGTTGGAGCACAGGCCACAGGGCAGGAATGGTGCTGGGGGGCTATTTATAGGTGTCTGGCAAACATGCCTTCAGTGCTCTGTAGAATAAGGTGATTAAGAGGTTTTATTAATTGATTTAAGATTGAAAATAGTTCAGCCATGGTGCCCTGGGCCACCTGCAGCTTCATATGTAGCTGTGCAGCCTCAGCTGGCTCTGTGGCTCCCAGCCTTGACAAAGGTCCTCTGTCTCCCTCCCTCTGTGTCTTTCTGGGCTGCTGTGGGGATGGAGAATGTGAGTAATACAATTTTCCCTCCCTTTTAGCCTTTACTGCTGCTGTACCTTTAAAATTATATATACATTTTTTTAATATTATCCCTAGTCTTTCAAATAGCAAATGATATCCTGAGTGCCTTATCTCAGGCGAGATAAAAATAGTAGCTTCAGTCCATCAGCATCATCAGTTGTGTTAATATCTGACTGTAGGCTTGGCTCAGAGTTTGCATTACCCCATATGAGCTGTGCCTGTGCAGGCACCAACTACAGATGCTTTTTAAAATTACCACATGTTAAAAAAATAAATAAATTTAAAGTCTGCATGATGAGACAGTAGTTTTTAAGAGTTGTTTCAAAACAACAGAAATAGAGGTGTTTCCCCTTAGTCTTTAAAATGTCTCCAACTGAACAGCTTAGCATGTTTTGTCTCATCTCTGTATTGCTTTTTAAACACTCTAACAAAGTGCAAGCTAGTGCTTATATGCACTGAAAAAAAGTTTTCAGTTACAGAGTGTGAAAAATGTTCATGTGTTTCTCTATATATGGTAAACAAAAATATAATTAGAATCTTGTGCCCCATGTTTGAAGAAGGATGACTTTGCTATGGCCAAGTATCTAACAATATCCCTGTAAACTCTGAGTTTCTTCTCAGAGTCCCTGAAGATGTCCCCCCAGACTACAGCTCGTGCTTTGCCTTGCTATTTTCTGCTCTGCTTTAAGCCCAATGTTTCCAAAAGAAATTAATCTCTTTAGGAAACGCTTAGCTCCGAAATTTCTCTCATCCAGAGTCTTTCTCTTCTAGAAGCATTTAACAGCAACAGGCTTCTAGATGGAATTTTTCTCAGTAGTTCCATTCCTGAGCCATCAACAGCCTCTGCATTTTTATGTGTGTATAGCTTAGTGCCTCTCAGCCCTTCACCATCATCTGTGATGTGTCCTGTGTGTGCTCCCCAGTGGGGAAAAGCTCTGAGGAGTCAGCACTTGTGGTACAACTCTAAGAGCATCACCAAGTGCAGGATTTCAGCAAAAGTCTTTTCCCCTTGTGTTTGCAGCAGGCTTTTTGCGGTCTCTCCGGGTTTCTGCAAACAGATTGGTGTCTTCATCAGTTGCAGTTGCATTCTCCTGTTCTACTTGCCTGCTCACAGAGAAGCTGTTACATTTCTCTATTTCCCCAGGTATTTTTGCTAAAGAAAACCACTTCTATTGCTGTCTGGCCATTTAGTTTCCTTTCTACCCCTGTGATCTTTACAGGACTGTTTATTTCATGCTACCTGGTGCAGAGTGGCACTGGATCTTCTGGCCAAAGTTGTGTCAGTTTTCTTTCCTGATACTGGCTGTTTGTCTTCACCACTAAAACAATACCTGAAACCATTTCATATTACAGTTCTCTCTGTTCACATGATGCACCTGTATTTTCTATAGATGTTTCTAGTCAACCTTGCTGTCCCTGACTGGTTTTTAGTGGTGCTCACCTCAAAGGATCTGGGTAATCCATCCTGGATATTTCAGTGCATTCATCTTTCCCAGCAGCAGAGAATAGGAGCTTTTATTGTTGTTTTATATGTATGTTTTATAATATGTTTTATTCCCCATCCCAATTTCTCTTCCAGCTCATTCCAGCTCTACAAGTGAGGGTGATGGGTATTCTGTGCCTGGTCATATGGTGGGTGTTCAGGTAAAATTCCCTTGAATTCAAAGTGGGTTTTTATTATTTTTAAGGATGAGTTTTCATTTCTATGCTTGCCTGGTACTTGCTCATCCCCACCCACCCATGCTTGCTTGGAATTTACTGGCAAGGCCTTGAGAGACTTCTAGGATGACAAATATACTGTGAATTTAATGTTATTGTTTCTTCTATGAATTAAATACATCACTTTCAGAAAAGGTGCTATTTTACTGTATCATTCTGCATCAGTTAAGTCTGAATTGAAATTTTCAGTTTCTTTACCTGATGTGCTAATGTGGTTGATAGGGTTGCTGTTTAGAGCTAAAGTTCAGCTGTGTCTGAGTGAGTGTCTTACCTGTAACTGTGTAATATGAAAGAAAAGCCTTTTCTTTCATCTTTCACTACATTTCATGTGCCTTGTATTTTGGAAGCAGTTTGCTCCTTGTTAATATTACATTACAAATAGAACACAGGGTGTTGCTTAATCTGTGAGAGAAGGAGGAGGAGAAAAGGCAATCAGGGCTCATGTCTTCTCCTGTGTCTGTTGTCCTGCTTCTTCATTTTCTGTCACTTTCATGTCATTTCTTCTTTTGCATACCACTTACACCTGGAGAAAAACTTGCAAAATAAAACACGACTTGCAAATATTTTTTTTTTGAGTTATCATCTAAGCTCAATGAATGCCTTCATTTTGGAAGCAAAGATACTTGACTGTTTTTTCCTTTCAATGAAAGAATAACATGTGCAAAACAAACCTGCAGAAGTAACAAGAAAATCCAGCCTGGAGATCACTTATGTACCAGCTTTGTAAATGTTTTTCTAGGAGTAACTGGGAGAGGTTTTACTGCCTGAGTCTCCAATCTCCAAAATATTTGCAAACTACTCCCAGTATTTTGCTGTATTTTTTTTCCAGTGTAGTCACTCACTGGACCCTGCTACATTTTAATGACGTGGGATTAAATGCTGGCCCCACTGAAGCCATGGGAGTTTTCCTATTGACCTCAGTGATTTTACTCATAGATTTAAAGCAGCAAAATACAACAAACCTGATTCTGTACTTCAGCTGAAGTAAAACTTTCAGTCAACTGAAGTAATATAATCTCTATGTCACATGTGAAAGAAGTGGGTAATTTATATAGCCATGATGTCAGCAGTATATTATGTCAGTTTTTAGTGGCAATAGGAGGTTTAGTAGCACAGGCTGATATTTTAGTTAATATGATTTTTAGTAATTTTCTTCTCTAATAAAGTAATTTATTTTTATTAATTTTCTTCTCTAATAAAGCCTTTGGGTTACTATGATTTTTCTATCTTCCTTCTAGGGCTGCTTTTACATCTGTCTAAATGAAATCACTCTAAAAAGGCATTCTTAACTTTTCTTGCTGCTTGTGTGAAGTGCTGCATGGGAGTAAACCTTGCTGCTGCAGTGTCACAGGAACTCTGCAGTTACATGGGAACTGTTGAAATGATTTTGCATCATCTTCTCCCCTTTTTGGCTAGAAAGTAAGGCAGAAATTTGACTGTCCCTGGGCAAAGCCTGAGCAGGCTCTGCACAGAGGGTGAGGAAGGGTTGTAAATCTGTGGGGAGGCTCTGTTACAACCCCCACACACCCTCACTGGGGGGTTAGAAACTGACACCTTGACAGTCGACCCCTTTGCCCTTCACCAGCACAACTGGAATTTCTCTGGGACAAAGATGTTAGGGTGGCTCGTGCATTGTTATATATACAAATATATATATTTTGTGTGTGTATATATATATATACGCACACACACAAAAATTTATATATATATAATTTGTATATATATATACAAATATGCTTTATTATATATAATATATAATAAATTTGTATTATATATATAATTATGTATATGTAATTTGTATACAGATATACAAATATGCTCCGAAGAAAATCTGCACCATAGCCATGAGTGGAAGAAATGGGCCCCTGCAGCCTTCTTTTGCAGAGCTTCTTGGGTTTTTGGTTGTTCTTTTTTTCTATATGCTCTTACTGAAACCTGGCTCCTTTCCTGCCACCTGGAGAAATGTCATGAAGTCAAAGTCAGCCCATCAGACGACTGGGGAAGGAGCTGCACTTCGAGCAAAGAAATGAATGTACGACTTGCCTGGTATCCCACAGGGCTGTTGCACATCCCTGGGATGCATCGTGGGTCTTTTTCTCTCCAGCCCACTGAAGAGCAGACACATCTGAGCAGGAGCAGTGCTTGCCATTTATATGTCAGCAGATAGAAGGGTTTGTTTAAATGTGACTGCTACTTAACTCCTAGTTAACTCTACTTACTCTTAATTTTCTGCCTCATGTCTAAGACTACTCTGGTACTTCCTAGTGAGCCTCTGACAACAGAGAGAGTCCTTGGTTCCCTTGGCTCATATCTCTTTCAGTCTGTTACTAAAATAAGTAGAGGTAAGATCTGAAAGAGATCTAGTAATTATGGAATCAAGTGTTACACAGAACCACCAGATTTATATTTGTTCAGGGTATCACTAGGATTATTATACATTAAATAGCATAATTTATTCTCCCTTTTAAAATGCATTTTACTATCACCATGGATTAAAGTGTATGTTGAGATCCAGAAATCAATCTTTCCCCTTACCATTTTGTTTCTGACTTCACTTCTGGGTGACTAGTATAGATCTTTACTGAAAAGAGTGCTGAATGATTGGGTATTTTTTACTTTTTGCAGGTAGTTTCCTATGATAAATGTTGAGATCTGAAGTTTTAGTGGCATGTAAGGAGGTGAATAAATTACTCTTCAATTAAGACTAAAAGATATTGCTGGAAAGGGCTTGGAAGGAGATAATGGGAAGTGCCAAAGCTGAGAGTAATACCCAACACTGGCAGCAGCTTAGTTAAACATGTGCTTAATGATGTTGTAGGAAGAGCAGGTATGTAAAATACTCAACTATGCCAGCAGTAAATATTCATTTTATGTGACAGCAATGGTGTCTTAACTGAGACAGATATCTGACATACAAAACTCCTGTAATTATTTTAATATCTTTACTTCCCAATGATTTTAATGATCTGACAAAGATTTGAGGTGTTTGCTGAAACAGCACGACTGTCATTTGCTATCAATCAAATAAAATGTCATTCTAAGTCATTTCACTGCAAAAATCTTAGTAGTTTTCATACCAATTAATCTACTGATATAAACAACATGTTGTTTTTGGGGGGTTTTATACTTAAAGAATAAAATTGACAAAAGTTTTCCATGCCAGGTGTGCGCCCTAGGCAGGAGTATTTGGGAAAGCTGCTTCCAACATTCAGTTATTGCAGAAATTCCAGTGCTTCACCTGGCATTTTGTTTACTTCTCTCTGTGTTATGACTATGCAGGTACCTGTGGGATTTGGGCCCTGTTACCTTTGCTTGGCATCTGAATTGTCCATTGCAGTTCCAGTTTGCTCTCACTGAGAAAACTGGAGAAAAACCCACTGCACTTCACCCAGGAGAATCCATTAATCAGCCACACGTCTGTGAGAAGTGTGACTATGTAAATTATATGAGGAAACCTTGATGAGAGATGCAGAGCTGCTTCCCACTCTTAAATCTTTTTGTCATGGCCTTAAAAGCGTGCAGCATTTCTGTATGTTAAACCCATCCCGTGTGACAGAAGTAACTGCAAAGATTAGTTTAGTCATCCCTGTAGTTTCTCATTTCAGGGCATTTAGAGGCAAGACACTTTGCACTCAGTGTGCCATTTCCAAGGATGCTACCTGGCAAAATGAAGGATTACAGAGAGCATCGTTGAGCCTCATCCTAAGCAGTTAAATGAGTTCAAAACCTATGGTCAGTCAGTGATAGGATCCCTTCCTATCAGCTTGAAGTGCCAGCGATTTGTTCAAGGCTGAGGACAGATATTAGCCTACAAAATAATAGTATAATTCGAAGTAAAGTGCTATATTGCCATTGTAAAGTAGTTCCTGATTGTGGTAGTACATGTTACATTACTCTCCCTCTGTTAATTACCAGAGAAAGACCCTGCCTCCAAACACTGAGGTTTTCTCAGGAGCCATCCCAGGCTTAGGTGCTAAAGCACTGCATTGGAATGAAGTCACATCCTGGCAGGGACCAGCGGCTAAATGCGGGGAATTATCATGTGTACCCTTGATAAGAACACCTCCTGGAGAACTACAGCGTGGAGAGCTAGGTGCTAGAGGCAGTGCTGAGGACCATTAGGCTGAGAGTGAGGAAGCATCCTTAACACCAGAACACCCAGCGAAGGAGCCACTGAAGGAGTTACAGGTGGAATAATCGACTCGTCAACCGCCATCGTCCCAGACAACGGCACGGAGCCGCCGTCAGCCGGTGCAGCGGGATAAGCCTTGAGGGAGCAGAGAGATGCGCTGGGTCCGCTTTGGGTTCGTTATTCCTGCTGGGAACGCCCCAGCCCAGTCCGGTCCAGGGTGTGGAGCGGGTACCCCCGAGCCGGACACGGAGCTGTCCCTCCCTTCTCCCACACTGCGGCATTTATTACTCACTTTCTAAGTAAAATAAACCCAAACCCCAAACAAACCAACCAACCAAGAAAAAACCGAAAGAGTTTGTTTGGGCTGTAGGAGCCGAGTCCCTGTTGAGCGCGGGCCCCCCTGTGGCTGCCGCTCGGCGGAGGCTCCGCGCCTCTGTGTGGCGGGAGGATCGCCTCTGCTCGGCTCGGCACGTCTTGGCTCTGCTCGGCCCGGCTCTGCTCGGCTCAGCCGGACTATCTCTCCCAGCACCGCCCTGCTGCTCCTGGCCAAGCCGCTAGCCCGGGGGAGGGAAACGGGGCCGGGAGCCCCGCTCGACCCCATCCATCCTCGCCAGGGCGGACACACGGCCGAGCTGCCGGAGCCGGGGGGTCCCCGTTCCCGCGTCCTCGCTCCCCGACAGTCCCCTCCCGCTAACGGGCCAGCCCCGGGGCGGAGGGCGGGACATTGTTTCCAGGCTGACTCACCCTGGGCCCGCCCCCCAGCCCCGCGCCGGCGGGGGAGGAGCCTCCCGAGGCCCCTCGTTCCCCCTCCCGCCCGCCCGGCACGGACCGCAATGATTTAGAAGTTCAGGAATCCCACGTGACGTCACGGAGGGTGATGTAATGCTTCTCTAAATAGAACGTATTGTAACCGTCCCTCAGTCCAACGTGGTTCCTCCGGCCGCGCTGCCGGTCCCGTCCCCGCCGCGCCGGGCGGTAAGTTCCTAAAAATACGGGGCTGCCCTGGGAAGGCGCCCGGCGCGGCGAGCAACGCACCCCGCGCTCCCCCGCACGGCTCGGCACGGAGCGGGGCGACAAGCGGCGGGGGGAAAGGGCAGCCTCGCGGCTGCGGGGGGCTCTTTACCTCCCGCCGCCGCATCTGCTCCGGCGGCCGGAGCGCCGGTCCCTGTCGCTCCGCTGCTAGGCGCGGGGATCCCGTCCCCGCCTGCTGCCCCGCCGAGGAGGTGCGGGGAGAGGAGGCGTGAGCGGCCGCCGCGTCCCGCAGATGGTCGGGCTGGGCGGCGGGGTCCGGGGGCGTAGGGACCGCGGAGCAGCCGGGCTCCCCCGCCCGCACACCGGGGAGTTTGCGAAGCCTCTGCGCTCCGCTTCCTGGGATGGGATGCGGCGGCTGAACGCGGGGACCGGGCAGCCCCCCGCTCCGCGCCGCCCCGAGAGGCTGGGGCAGCTCCCGGCGGAGAGGCCACGGGGTCCCGATGCCCGGCGACGGGCTGGACGGCTGCTGGCCTCTGCGGGGCACCCGGCGGTGGCATCTCGGCGACGCGCCGTCCGCCGCCCCTGAAACTTCTGGAGAAGTTTGGCGGCGACTCCGGTGCGCCCCGTGAAGCCGGGAGCTGCCGCCTTCCCCCGTCAGACACCCCGCGTTCGGGCTGCTCCCGGCCCTTACGTCATGCTGCGGGTCGTTGCGGGGCTGATGCTCCGCTTCTGATGCCGTCGGGTCCGCGGCGGGGGGGACCGCTGCCAAGGTGCCCTCTCTGCAGCCCCGCTCTCCCTTTTCAGCCTCGCTGCTCCGCTCCTCGTCCCTCCGCAGCTCCGCGCTCCCCGTCACTGTCCTCTCTGACAGGGGTCTCTCTCTCCCCAGCGAAGTTTTCAGGACGATAAGGAGCTTCGGGAGTGTAAGGGGAATACTTTCTAAACTCTGCCTCCTCAGTTATTTATGTCCAGGCATGGTGAGTGATCCTTCATCTCCAGGGTTTGATACACACTGTGCAGTCGGAAAGAGAAAGGTCGCTCAAACACGAGGATAGGAATAAAGGAAAATTAAATGCCCGTGTGTTTTGCGGGGTTTGTTTTGTTTTTGTGTTTGGTTTTGTTCGGTTGGGTTTATTTAATCCAGGGCTATATCAGGAGTCTCTTGAGCAGTGGGAGCAGAAGAGTTCCATTATCAGCAAGAAGCGGTGCTTAGGCAGATGAAATGCAAGCTGGAAGGGCAGTGTAATAATTACCACGCTTGGACTTTTCTTGAGAGCAGGCAGTTTTCAGAGATACTCACCCGCTGGCTTGCACCAGACTTTACTTGTCTGGCCTTTGGACAAGCAGCAGTGCATCAAGTAACAGTGCTGCGGGAAAACTTTTCTTGTAAGGCACCGTCATGCAGAAATGATCCAAAAACAGGGCTGAAAGAAAATGGAGAGGTGGAAGGTGAGAGATGAAAGCAAAAATGCAGCTTAATTTGTGGGGATTTTTCTGAAAGAGGAACATTTTCATTAGAGGATGGTTTGTTTTCAGCAGAAAAGTGACATTGCTGAAAAAGTCCCCATTCGGTATTTGGTGACTTTCATGTGCTGATGATTTTGTTGGTATCGAAAGCTGCAAATTCTTTATTAAGAAAAAAATTAGAAAGAAAACCAAAAAGAGAAGCTGAAATCCTTATTTGTGACTCCTTAATCCTAAAGGGAGCTGTATAGGTCGCAAAGCACTGGGCAAAAGTGTGATTAATGATCAGTGATTAGTGATAAGTGATTAGTGGTTTTATTCAAATTGTTACCTCTGACCATCAGAGGATTAACAGGCTCTTTAGATAAATGCTCATTAGTGGAAGGGGGAAAGCAAAGATAATAGGCGTGCACACAGGGACAACTTTCTAGGAAAATAATTCCTGTCTCTGACATAATAAGCTCGATTAGCAGAAAGACTTTAATTTAAAAGTTGCTTTTATCTTGTAAATTGAAGATAGATGTAGAAGTTCGCTGTGCTATTATAACCTAAATTTTCCCATATCCACTAGATGTGGATTATCTCGGAGTGATATTTGATTTAAAAACAGCCCAACACAATTGAATCTTTAAGAAACTGAGCGTTCCCAAGTGCCCTCCATCCCGAGCCATCCGCTCCCCCCAGGCAGCAGAGCCGCTGGCAGCTTCTCTAGATGTCCTTTGGGAAGACACAGCCCTGGGTTGTGAACCAGCAGACAGCAGCTTCCTAGGTGTCCTCCAGCACTCCCAACTAAGTGGGATCCGCGGTGGCTGAGAGGCTAGGAAGTGTTGGGAGTTTGTAGTCAGATTTTCCACATCAGTTCATCTGGCCAGTTCAAGGCTACTGGAAAAATTCTTCTCATTTGCTGAAAGAAACAGTGAGAGCAAGAAGAAGAAAAGGAGAAGAAACAGCTCCAAACTGGGCTCGAACTCTGGATTAAATGCTTTCTACTGCTTTATTGAAGTACAGTTCTGATGGCCTTAATTGCTGAAGCCTGAAAGATCTTGAGAGCTTTCCTGCTAGCCAGGGAGAAGGCAGGTGTGCTTTCTTTGTCTGCTGCTTTGGCTTTTTTTTTTGCATGTTTGCTTCTTTTCTGGTTGGTGGGTTGGTTTTTTTGGTGTGTGTGGTGGGTTGGTTTTTTGTTTGTGTGTTTAGGGTATTTTTGTAAAGTCACTGGTGTGGTGGGTGAACAAAATAATTTGGACCTGACTACTCTGCAGATAATGGTAAGGAGTCTGTTTTGATGATAACCGACCAGGGCTTTCTCATTACTCGTTATCATTCATGGGTTGTGAAGAGCCAATTAACTGCTGTTCTCCATAGACCTGAGCATGTTCCTGCTGCCCCGGTAGCTTACGTGGGAGTGATGGTTGGTTGCAGCTGTGGAGATCATCAAAGTTTCATTAAGTTAAACAGTTGAGTGAAACAAGAAATAGAAAGAATGAATTTATGGCATGAAAAAAAGAAACTGCTGCAGTCTCCTGCTGCTGTGTCTTTAATTGGCGACTGTTAGGAGTAGTCTGGCTAATACTTAAAATCAAGAAGTTTTGTGATAGCATTTAAAAAAGCAATAAGCTCTGCCTGCCACTTTGGAGTATTGAATGGCACTCTTCCAGGAGTTACAAATGCAGTATTTTTAGAAGTTTATGCATTTAGAACAACCAGAACCCTTTCCCCCTCACCAAATACCTA
Organism: Ceyx cyanopectus; assembly: GCA_013401355.1. NCBI lineage: Eukaryota > Metazoa > Chordata > Aves > Coraciiformes > Alcedinidae > Ceyx > Ceyx cyanopectus. The sequence continues at coordinate 291,155 of VYZU01052811.1, read as the reverse complement.
TTTATAGTTCAGCTTCAATTTATCAAACTCTACCTCTGCTGATTTAACCTGGGGAGTGGAAAGGGATGCCAAGTGTGTATCTAGATGAAAAGGAGAGGTGTGAGGTTGTGCATGTAATTTTATTTATATCATCATTTAGCAGAATGACTTTAACGGATAAATAGGTGCTTTTAAAATTTGATATTCAGTTCCTCACTTTGAGAATCTCCAATGTGCCATCATCCCTTGCCTTTATCCTGAGCCTGCTGAAAAAGGGTGTTTTGGGGGGAGCTGGGGCTCACCCTGCAGTTGGTACAGCAGGCAGTGTAGGCAGTGAAGTACTAAAACTTCCAGCTTTGTGCAGCCAGAGTCTCTGTGAGCTCGAGAAGTTTTGCAGAATTATTGGAAACTTGGTTATTAACTTGTCTTCTTGTGGCCCCCTTTAAAATCCTGTCTCTGCACCCCTCATCAAGACATGAAGATCTTAAATATTAGTTGAGTTCTTGCAAGGTTGTTGTCACTTTTAAAGCGATTAATTGAATCCGAGATTTTGCCTCTAATCTTTCTCATCCCATGTCTCTAACTTCTGCTGTTAGTTAACTTGCTGGGTTTTCTCTCAACCTGTTGCTTTGAGGGTTTATACCTCTGTTAATGGATTATCAGCCATCTTTCAAGCTGAATTTTAATTCCAGTGACCATCTTTCCTAGAAACCCTTTATTATGTAAAAATTAATTCTGCATAAGATTTTACAATAAAAGAAGAGCAGAAGTGTATCTACTTAAAACTTTTAAAAATTAATATTCAGGACCATATGATTTCTTATTGGAATAAAATAGTAATTGTTCCAAGGCCTGCAAATAATGTTTTTTCTTGTAAGTTGTTATAGGAAAGCTCTCCTCAGTAGATGTAGTGCTGGAAACAGGTATGTGTCTAAAGCAACGTATTTTCTGTTCTGCTTCGTAGTCCGTGTGGTTCTTTTGCTTTCCTCTGGTTTTAGTTCTCTCACAGAAACCATATTAATAGGTGAAAAATAAATAAGACAGCAGATTTGGCTTAATCTTTTCTATCTAAAACCTCATTGTAACAAATCTATGTGAGTCCTTGTGGAAATAGAGAATACTTAGAATATGTTGGTCCTGAGGACTAATGCCAAGGCTAATCAGACAGCTTGGTGGGTTCTTGCCACTCTGCCCTATCTCCACACAACTCCAATTGACTTGTCCTCTCCCACTTTCCATGCTGCATATTTAACCCCTAAAAAAAAAAAATCCCCCCCTGGATTCCATGGAAAGGAAATATTCTGCTGTGCAAATTATAATGCTCTAGGGCTTTTAGGGCCCGAGCCTAAAAACTCTGTTTAGGGCTTTTGCATTTTTCTGCCTTTAGAAATGATTTACGTTAACCACAAATGGAAAGAGATTGCAAAAAGAGCTATGGAACTGCTCTTCTCCTCTTACCCAAACTTCTGTTATTATGTTAATTTACATTTTTGAAGGTGTAGTCTTCTCTGACACAGACAAAACAATTATTTCAGACAATGTCTTTTTAATGTTAGCATTACCACTTACACCAGTAAGTAATTAATCTTCTGTAGACTTACCTAGTAACAAAATGCTGTTATGGAAATATTTTGGCTGTTGATGAGCACGTGTACAAGCAAACGAATGATTTAAATTCTCAGGTGTACACAATAAGCACAGCAAAACATAAATTAATTATTTCAGAAGCAAATAAGCTGCTGTCCCTCATGTCATCCAGGGAGCTGCTCTGTTGGTTTGTGCCCTGTTTGGTTGCTCCTGTTAGGGCTGGAGTTGAAGGGACAGCCATGCCATGTGAAAATAACAGCTCGTCTGCTGCTTTCAGTAACTAAAAAGACTTAGATGCAGCATTTTTTATTAGCCATCATATGGGAAATGCACGTTGTCTTTCCTTAGAGCTCAGCAAGGCTTGGTTGCACTGGTGTAGAGGCTTCTAGCTGCTTATATCCAATGTTATTGTATAAACACAGAGATTTTTCCAAGGATTTTGCTGAAGGCTGTAGGATTTCTGAAGTAAAACACCGAAAGCTTACGACAACTTCCTTGGTTGGACAAGTGCTGCCATAACATGGTTTTAAGTTTATGGTTTTAATCATCTTATCCTTTGAGACAGCTCTTGTCACAGCTCTGAGCCCCTTCCACGTGAGGTCATTTGGGTGTGGGGGGCAGCCTTGCTCAGCCAGAGATCTCCAGCAGGCAGGTGATGGAAAGGGCAATGGCTAGAGAAGTGGCCAGGAAGAATATTTAACTGGGGAAAAGTGCTACAGATCTTTTATTACCTTTGCCTGCATCATGAACTGACTCTGCTTTCCTTTGCCTCTGGATGTGTTGACTGCTCTTACTGGGGTACTGAGACCTTGCTAGCTCAGGAACTGGTGGTCATGGTTTGATTTTGCCCTTAGCTTTCTACTACACATCAATTGTACACAGAGTTTCTGTTGCCTTTTTGTCCTTTGCAGCATTTTCTCCAACAGCTTTCTCTGCTTCCAGCAAAGTTTCTTTCCTTCCAGGGTCCTTGTCTTTGTGTACCAGCATGTGGCAAATGTTTGGGTGCAGCTGAAGTGCTGGGTCCCAGTGTTTTGTGTGTTTGGAACACACCACCTACATTTAATAGAGAAATGGATTTCATTAGGCTGCTCTTTTTCTCATGTAGAGGAAGAAGCTGCCTTTTTACCCATTTACTTGGTGGGATTGTGCCTTCAGTTACTCTTCAGTTGCATGGATGGCAGTATTGTTCACAGCCAACTTTTTCTGAGCTGTTTGCAAGTACTCAAATTAATTCAGCTCATGTGAGAAATTCACCCAGACTAGTGGTTCCTAGATTTATCATCTGGGGTTGTGTTTTGTTTTGTTTTGTTTTCTCCTGGCTAAATGTAAGTAATGCTGGTTAATATGTGATGCTCAACCCAGGGGGCTCTGTAACACAATAAATGGAACCTGACAGGGATACAACAGTAAGCACTAAATTGAGATATTACTATATTGTACTCTGTTTTTTTCCTTTATTTTGCTTTAAAGCTTTTTGAGTTCCGAAGTGCTGAGTTGGTGTGGGAATTACCTGGAGAGTAGTATTGTGTCTAAGCAAGCAACAGATTGCTCCAAGACAATGATGTTTGTAGGTAACTTGGTTGTGCACTGATGCTGTAAACCAACTGCCAGTAATTTAGTTGTGTGTGAAGTAGTTTACCAGTCAAATATACCTCTCACTTAACTTTAACAACAATTAAATTCCACACCAATAGTCAGCTGGAAATTGTTAATAGTAAAATCATACCTCCATAGGTGCTACTGTGAATTAATTGAGTTGTTTGGTTAAATCTGGGGTTGTTTTGGGCTCTGGTCAGTGAATGGCTTTGTCACTAAGTGTTTTTAGGAGCCCAGAAGGAACTGCAGAGGTGACCTGAGTGTGTGATGGCAAAGAGCCTGACATTGTGCTTGTCCAGAAATGAGCACTGTCTGCATTAGAAATCTGGGCTTGCTGAGACCTCACTTACAAAAAGCTTCTTTTCTTCAAATGCTAATAAAACACAACCTGAAGAAACCTAAAAGCTGAACAATGGGGTAGGAAAATAATTTGCTTTGTTCAGGAGTATCTTTTACTACATACTGTTTAACTTAGTTAAACTTAGTTAAAGTTTTAGGAAGAGGAAACCTTTGTTAAGGGTTTGTGAGGATTTCAACCACCACATCAACTTCCTTTAATGTGACAAAACCAAAAAGTTCCTTTTGTTGGTGATAATCAGAGCAGAGGGACACTGAGCATTTGCACATAAGGCTGAAGAGATCAGGATCAACGTCTGTAGACACTTCATCATTTCCAAGAAAGTCACAAAAATGAGAGAAAAGAAGAAATACTGTACTTTAATTCTTTAACTTTTTTACATGGGTTTTTTTTTCTTCTATCCTCACTTTCCTATCCTTAAGTGTGTCTCTGTAGCACTGGAAGTGCTGTGCAATGGAAGAGTATTCAAAAAAGACAACGGGGAAAAATGATGTGAAAACTAAGCTACTTTCTACAATTCCTGTACTTCTTTTTCATTCTTCAGTGCTAATAAAGCAGCACATGAACCCAACATGAAAACGGGTTAAATCTGAGTAATTGCTGGTTTCTCACAAAAAGTGGGAGAAAGCAGTAATTTAACTATTTTGGTGTGAATCTTTAAAAAGCAAGTTTCTCTTAATAACATGAAATTAAAGTAGAAAGGATCAAAAGAGCCATGGATTTTATGACTGGGTAAGGAGAATTACATTCATCTTGATGTAAAAAAATATAGTAGAGCCTAATTCTCCACTCACCCTCCTAGAAATGTAGAGCAACTGCATTGGATTTTGTGGAGTTACTGACTGCAGTAACACTCATTGAGAAGAAAATGAGATTCCTGGTGTCTGTTTCCACACAACAGAGCCTGTCAGTTGAGTGGAAAACATTTCTGTGTAAATCCCATTATTAAAGTAATAGCCTGACATGTTCAGGATGATCATGATTATAGCTCTCCTTATCTTGGGACTACTTCTTCAGGGGGCAGGGGGATACGGAGAATCCTTATTTTGTGCTCAATTAATATTCCTTCCATTCACTCTGCTTCCTCTGATGTGTGGGTGTGCAGTCTGCACTCTCCATCATCTATCTGTCTGTGTCTTTGGCTGTGACAGTCACCCCTCTGGCGTCAGGCTTGTGCCACACAGATCAAAAGGATTTTCAGTTAAACATACCAGGTTTTAATTCTGCTCCCAATGGGATGTGTATTTATTTTTATTATTTTTTTTTTTTGTTGGGTTTTGGTTTGCTGTTGCGTTGGTTTTGTTTTGGTTTTCTCATTTTTAGGGGAAAAAAGAGATTAAAAAAAAAAAAAGAGGAGAAGCAGGAAAGGAGTGGGAAGGCAGCATAGCCCTGCAGTCTTCATAAATGGCAGTGTTTGTTTGCAGTGCTGCAAGGCAAGCCCAGGCCACTGGAGCATTTTTATGGTTCCCAGGCTGACCTGTGAGTGACAGCAAAGTCTTTCAGAAATGGGGAAAAATCTCATCACTGCCCGAGCTGTTCTGATTATTTTTAAACAGCAATCAACACATTTTTGAGCAAGGAAAACACTGTGAAGAATGGTAACTAGACAGCTGTCCAGTGTAGAACTCCCACCTCCCTAGCCCTGAGAATGGACATTGCTTCTAATTTTCATCATTTGACCCAGGATACGTGAGGTCAGCTCAGGAGCTGTTGAAATCAGTATGAATCCATTGACTTCTCTGAAACTCTTGGGACTATATGGTGTAGCCCACAGTTGTTTATTAGTGGCACACAAAGGGCAGCTTCTCCATAAAGCCTTTTGTGGGAGGAGGTAAGAAGTTGTTTGAGGCCTTCCAGCCACTGTGGTCTAGATGGGGTCTTCAGACACTTAACAACCCAGAGCTGCCTTTATATAATAATTAAAAAAAAAAAGAAAGAAACAAACCCACAATTATTATTTCATTGCCAAACATTTTTAAAAAGCACTATTTATGTAGCTCCTATATAAGCACACATTGTTTTATGTTCCTTCTGCTGGCTTTGTGTTTGACTAAACCATTATTCTCTGAGTGCTGCTGTGCTGAGATCATTAGTGATGATGGTGTGAAAACAAACAAGTTGTAGCATGAGGAGTCACTATATCATTTGACAAGGGGGTCGTCGGGACCAAAACATCCACGTTAATTTCATCTTTGGTCACAACAAAATAAAAATGGGGTGGTTAGTGGGGAAAATACATTCTTAGAAGGGGATTGGATCTAATTCTGCAAGGTGCTTTACCAACTAAAAGGATGACTGGTCTCAATCTCCATGTGAGTCAGTGGACATTGAGGGCACTCAGGGCCTGGGGGTATAGTAAAACTGCTGAGATGAAACTTAATTCCTCATTAATTCCAACTCCTAGCAAATTCTTGGAAGAAAAGCTCTCTGCTAAGGAGCCAGATAACCTACAGCACTTCAACAGAGCACTAAAAAAGTTTGTGCTCTGGTTCTGTGGCCATCGAGGAGTCCTTCAACGTGGAGAGTGGCAACGAGAGCTGATTTTCTGCACAGCTGGGGGGTACAAAAGTCTTGCTTTGCAGAAAAACATTTCTGGCCTCCGTTAACATCACAAACTAGGGAGGCAGCATCCTATTTTATTCTCTGGAAAGTGATATTTAATGTTATCAAGAATGATTTTGAATTCTCCAGTGCTGAATTCTCCTTTGAAAATGGGTTTCTGATACAGAAGACAGAAGGCACGACATCTTTCAGAATTGTGTTTTTTTTCCCTTGGTGCTGAATCAAGTCTTTCAAGCTGCTGCAAGTATGTTTATGTTTAGCTGTATTTGTCTGCTCTTGGTTCAGGGCACCTGGGTGTCTTTACCTTTCTTTGTCTGCACAAATAAGGCTGTGCATGTGAGAGGGGGCAAGCTCCTGAAAAGCTGGTTTGGCTGAGGACTTCAAACAGCAGGGTAGAGAGGCCTTTTGCTGGCCACATCTCCCAAATATTTCCTAAGACTTGATCTGTTTTGATCTGACTGGGACGGTGAAGAGGACTGCCTTTCTGGAGGGCACTGCAAAATTGGCTTCATCAATTGATGGGGGCAGAAAAGATGGCTGGAAAGAAAACAAATCTTGCTTAGCAGCTTTGCTGAGAACAGACTGAGTAAGGCTGTCCTCTAAGAATGCGGTCAGAAATACCTTGGAAATTTTTTTTCAGTTAAATAATTGCCTAATTGATAAATTCAGAAATGGCTTGTGTTTTTAGGGCCTTTTAAATTTATTTCTTCTTTAGGGGAAATGCGAACGTCTTAAATGGAAACCTGTTATTGGGAATTACTTGGTGGAAGTTCTGATAAAAGTTTATATTAACGTGACTATTCAATGATGGATTAAAAAGGAGCTGAAGGAACAAATAACATGGTGTAGGTAAAGATTTTTTCTTTGCCTTTGAGCAAACTAGTTTCTCAGTTTTTATTATGAGATTGGGTTTGGGGAGGAATAAATTCTTATTCTAATTAAATGTGTAATTGCATTTCTGGCAGTTTTTCTTAAATCATGTGACATTTAATCATGTGATGGCTCTAACTTGTCTTTTGCAGTGTGTTTTTCTGGTGGTTTGGTGGTATGTAGAACGTTTCCTTCCTGCACTTCAGCATTTCTAACCAAAATCTGAGTGTGTTTGAAACCTTAGCTTATTCACACTTCCTAATCATAATCCCCTTGCTTCCCTTGTCAGCACCTTTTTGTGGTATTTCTCTGGACACCTCTATCTAATATCTCCAGAGGTTATTCTACAGAGTAACCTTTGACAAGATCTATTACTTACTACTTACTACTTTTAACAAGGTGAAAAGAGGTCAGGCTCTGTGAAAAGCAGACATTATTAGAAGACTCCTGTGAAGCTCTTGGTGGCTTGTCCATCTCCCCTGGCAGCACCATCCATGACTACAGTGCAATGAAAATGACATTTCTGTGCCTGGATGTGATCACCCAGATAACACACAGCCTTGGGAAAGCACTTACTGTGTGCATCACAGAGCTCCAGGTTGTTTCTCTGTCCAGGCTGTAGCCTGCTGATGTGTCTGCTGGAATCTCTGAGATTTTTGCTTCAAGGGTAACAGGATTTCAGGCTCTCAGTTTTTGTATGATCCATTTAATTACCTTTGTGACCAAGGATAATGACTTTTGCTGCTCTAAGAATTGAACAGATAATTTGGTTAACCCTCCTGTCAGAGTTCAGGATCTTCTACATGGCAGTTGGTGGTGTCTTGTTTCTTTAACCAAATGAAGATTCAAAAGCTGCCCCTTTCTGACTTGAGAAAGCAGATTGCAGAGCCTCACTTTGTCAGAAGGGTAACTACAAGATCCTTTTGATTGACTTACAAAACCTTAGACATTAGAACTTATTTTCTCCCAAATTAATTAAAAAGCTGAGAAATTCTACAGGAGAGTTTATGCAAATCCCAGAGGTATCTAAAATGCAATTAAAAAAATCCCTGTCTAGTCAATTTATCCTCATGTATCCTCTAAAAATGAATGAAAAATCTTTCTAGGGAGCTTTGAAAGATCCCGGTCTGGGTTTGTGTTAATGAAGAATTTTTTCTTTCAGTCTGATTCTGTCAGTTACTTACCTCAGCTTGTTCCTTCATTGTCTGTATGCATGTAGAACTTACAACAACTGCTTCTAGACCCTCAGATGTCAATAGATATAATACAGGGTGACTTTTATTTTTGAGACTTAACAATAAATCATAAGGAATATTCCTTTTTTTACCCCAAACACTGAAAACCAGGCTAACTTGTTGCTAACAGAGCTTTCACTTTCTATCACAGTGTCTATCAGTTACCCACGTGCAGCCATGGACTGAAGTGCTCTGTTTTGGGATAGAATTTGAATTTAATGGGAACTGAAGGCCACATGTCTACTGTGTGCCACGGGCAGCTGGCACTGAGCTCTTTGCACAATTTAGGTGTCCTCTTAACCTGTCCTCCCTTCGTGTGGCACCTGCTGCACAGGGAAAAGGCCAATCCCTTGCCCTGCCTTTTCCTGGAAATCCTTGTTAGGTGGCCTGCCTGGGCCCCCTGCGTGAGCACCTTCATCAGGGAATTCCCCCAAACCTGGGGTCATCAAAAGGATTTCTTAACATGGTATTTCTAACGGAAAAATGAAAACCATTGAAAGGAAACAGCCCCAGGTGATTTGGGAGAGGTGTGAGTACAGACATGGGCTATTTCCCAATCACTGGTGTTCTCAGCCCCTCCCGGATGAAAGTCATTTGCCATAAAATAAGATTATTTTTTTTATAAAGAGAAGAATACTGCAAAACAATGTTGGCTTCAACTTCAAAGCAAATGGAAAATGAGAGTTCAGATCCATCAGCAAGTCAGTGAAGATGTTTTGTGTCAAAAGACAACCTCTTTTACGGCTGTAAACATTATTACACTAATGACAACACAATGTTGTTGTTTAGACTTCAGCTTTCTTTTTTGCCTATTAGAACAAATTTACTTCCGAGATGATTAAATGCTTTTAATTTTTATTTTTTAAAGTTCTCTTTAACTGTTTATGTAGTGGTTGGGACTTGTTATGGAATAAATTGTTCAGGTTAGAAGATTCTCCCCTGCCAGCTGGATGAAGAGCCTTGCAGTAGATTGGTGTGGTATTAAATCAGATTGCTGCTGTTGTTCTGGGACTCCGCTCTAAGAAGCTTGTAATTTCTGTATTTCCAAAGGCTTGGAAAAATACTCTCATGAAAAACTAAACATAGTGAGTAATGAAAGCTAAAATTGTTTATACTAATCACATCAACTGGAAAATTATCTTCACTCAGCAACTCTCTCACCAGCAAATCAAGACAGCGAGTGCCTGTGTTGGTGTTAGGCGCTGAGTTTATGTTCGAGCGACTTCTGGTGGGCTCTGGTGCCCATCAGCACATCTTTTCTGCCTCTCTGCAAGGGGTTTATTTCTCACGTGTTTGTGTAAGAGAAGACTGGGACAGAAACAGGTTGTATTTTGTGGCAGCCTTTCCAGCAAAGTTCGGGTTTATCGCCTTTGCTGTCTGCGTTTTCAAGAGCCACCTCCGCACACAGCCTGAGGGCACCTGCTGCGGCTTTCTGGGGCTGCAGGTCGGAGAACCCGGAGCATCTCCCTCCTCCTCCAACGCTTTGCCAAACGAGGGCCGTCAGGGGGGCGAGGAGCCGGCCTTTGCCAGCCCCGGGCTCCGCACCCTTCCGCCAGCAGAGGCTGCTGCCAGCCCGCGCCTGGCGCTGGGGCGGGGCCGTGAGGCGGGAAGGGAGCAGCGGCTGGGCGCGTTCCCCGGGGCTGGGCACTCTCGCTTCCCCCCGGCGCTGGGCTCTCTGTCTCTCTCCCCCCGGGGCTGGGCTCTCTGTCTCTCTCTCCCCCCGGGGCTGGGCTCACCCGCCGCGGCCGCACAGACAGCGCTGTGAGGTTGACCGCTGTGAGGAGCCGTGCAGCGCTGCGTTGTGTCTGAGAGATGCTCATTTCGGAGTGTTTGTTCTTCTCTGTAAATGTTTATTCCGTTCGGTCCGTAGTGGCTGCAGCGATGCTTGGTCTGGAACAAAATTTTTGCTCTGTCAGTTTGTTCCCTGTGTGCAAGAGTGCGGTGGTAACTCGAGGGACTTCCAGCAGCCGTGGGTAAATCTCAGAAGAGCTATGCAGGGAATGGGCTACTTGCAAGATCCAGATTAAAAGGCACTGAATTGCCGTGTTTCTGCCCCAGGACGCTGAAACCCCTCCGTACATTAGCAGGGGTCCCAATAGATTTGTTCTGTAGTCTTGAAAATTACCAGAGCATCGGAGGTGTTGGTGATGATTTTGTCTGGGCAAACAGGAGTTCTGTTTTTCCACTAGAGTGCATCGTATTTAATCGGCGAGATTCAGGTCTTGGACTTCTCTCAGTGTAGTAGTAAATCATTCCCAAATTTTACAGAGATTCTCCTGACTATCGAAGTAAGGCTTCACACACAGCAACACTGATTTGTTGAAGTCCAGCTCTTGTGCCTCCTGAGAACACAGCATCGGCTTAAATGGGGTTTAGCGTGTGGAAGAAGTCAGTGTTTTACTGGTGAGTTACAGGAAAATGATAGCCTGACTTCCTTTTAAGTGACACCTGTTTAGGAATAATTTGTTAATTGCTGCTTTGAGGCTGATTCGTGTGCTCATCAAATGAGTACGTGTAGTCAATATCCTGTACTAATTTACTGAACAGCTACTCTGATGCAGCAATAATAACACATTACCTGGGGCAGCTACTCCAGCCTGCTGGCAGGGCTCAGGTCTGGAGAAAAGGGAGAGACAGGTAGGATGGAGAGGAGATCATGTTCTTCACCAGTGTAAAAGGCACGTTATTCAGTCATGTAAGTAAGAGATTAAGTCCCAGCCTGTTGCATGGTGTTGGGAGTCTGTGAGGGAGCTCTGGTGAGGTGCAATCCTGGCTTCCCACAAGAGCTCACTACAGCTGCAGTGCTGGCATTTGCATATCTGCTGTTAGGAAGCATGTAACAGCTCCATCTCAGCCTCATTACAATCCTAACAGCTGGCCCGTGCTGAAAATGATTTTATTCCCTAGTAAGACAAGGCAGGTGTACTTTTTTGGTGAAGAAATTCTGCATCTTTTACTACTGTGCACAGTTTGAACATTAAAGTGTATCTGACTTTCTAGCACTCTGTGTGTGTGTGTGTGTGTGTATACTTTTGGTAATGCTATTTATTTAGTATACATAGAAATTTCTTAATTAACTCAATGCAGGACTTCAAAGTGAAGCCAAACCAGCACATGATTGAGAATTGAAGGTACTTTGCTGGGCATACACCACTCCCCCTGTGGTGAGAGCTGTAAGGACTCGGTGAAATTTGCTTCAGACCTGTGAACTGTTGCTGTAGGCCAGATTTCTGTCTGTGAAAAACAATGCATCTGTAGTGAATGCTTTTATTGCTGAATATTTCATTGCTCTGAATGCCACATTCTACTATATACACCAGTAACACACGCACTGCACAGTGATGCTTCCCAGTTACTGAAGGAGCCTTAAATTACCACATAAAAGGAAATGTATCTTTTAGCAATGTACTAGACAAGGTAGAATGAGTCACTTTACTATAGGAAATAGATTTGTTTGCATACAAAAGTATCTAAACCAACACATGCCAACAAGTACACTTTGTACACAAGACATGGGGTACAGCACATGCAGGAGAGTAATGACTGCACCATTTGTCATGGATTTCCCAGTTGATGGCAACACGTTTGGCTACAAGGCCAGCTGTGAAAGAAAATATTTTGCTTTACAGCTCTCTCCTTCTATACAAAATATACTGCTGGAAACAGGAAAGAGACTCCTGCAGTGAAGGGGCTCTGGCCTCTACCAACCATGTGGGTGCTTTGTGTACAATATTCAGGGTATTAACAGCAGCAGACACTGCAGCCAAGAGAAGCCACGTTTGGTGAGACAGCTGCTTACAGGAGCACTGCAGCTTTGGCTGCCACTAAATTCAGGTGCACATGAACTGTAGGCACTCACAAGTGGGCTTGGGATGGTCGTTTGTGGTTTGTGATTTTTAGTTTTTGTGGTTTGTGGGGGTTTTGGGGTTTGTTTTGGGAAGCTGGGCTATTGTTCATTTCTGACTGGTCACCAGGTGCCCATGCAAATCTTGGGATAGAACTTTTGNCACTTTACTATAGGAAATAGATTTGTTTGCATACAAAAGTATCTAAACCAACACATGCCAACAAGTACACTTTGTACACAAGACATGGGGTACAGCACATGCAGGAGAGTAATGACTGCACCATTTGTCATGGATTTCCCAGTTGATGGCAACACGTTTGGCTACAAGGCCAGCTGTGAAAGAAAATATTTTGCTTTACAGCTCTCTCCTTCTATACAAAATATACTGCTGGAAACAGGAAAGAGACTCCTGCAGTGAAGGGGCTCTGGCCTCTACCAACCATGTGGGTGCTTTGTGTACAATATTCAGGGTATTAACAGCAGCAGACACTGCAGCCAAGAGAAGCCACGTTTGGTGAGACAGCTGCTTACAGGAGCACTGCAGCTTTGGCTGCCACTAAATTCAGGTGCACATGAACTGTAGGCACTCACAAGTGGGCTTGGGATGGTCGTTTGTGGTTTGTGATTTTTAGTTTTTGTGGTTTGTGGGGGTTTTGGGGTTTGTTTTGGGAAGCTGGGCTATTGTTCATTTCTGACTGGTCACCAGGTGCCCATGCAAATCTTGGGATAGAACTTTTGGGGTGGCTGTGGCTCTGGGGTGGCTGTGGTTCTTCTTAGGAGTCCCCACGTCCAAAGCAGAAAGTCATATTGGTTCACATTTCAGCTCATTGGTTTTCATTCCCCTGCTTCACTTGTGTTAGGAATAACCCAAACCAGTTTTTACAGTCCCGAGATGCCTCTTCCTTAGCCCCTGCTACAATGGGAGCAGCACTAGGACGTGAGTTCTTCTCGTGTCTGGTCCAATTTGCAGTAGGCAGGGCTGCTATGCTCAGTGTTTATATTTGGTAGCCAGTAGATGTGGCAATGTGCCAGACCTACTTCTATCACCACAAAGAAAGATGCCCTGGATGTATCTTGGTAGTATTGCTTCAGCTGATGCTAATAGATTTTGACATCTTTGCTGTCCCCCTTTTTTTTTTGTTTTGGTTTTTTTTTTTTGGCATTTTTCAATTGGTGTACAACCTCTTCTTTTTTTTTTCTATTTTTTTTTGGTGCTGTTTTTTTTTATTATTATTATTTTTATATCTTTTTTTTTGCTAAAGATCTAGTCTTTACTAGTTTCTACAGGTAAGGTGCCTTATTGCAGGGTTTCTGCATTCAGCAGCTCTCCTACAGTCTGAAAAGCTGAAGTTTATCTCAGTTTTGCTTGGCTCTACCTTGTTTTTTAGGTATTTTTTTCTTTGAAACAAGCTGTGTGTTCAATCAGAGCACTACATGGACCCACGGGGACTATTCACCCTCAGGGTATTAGATGGAACTGGTGTTGTACTGAGTTCAAATCACTGTCTTGCCCAGCAGTGGGTGGTACTCCTGTGAGTCATCGGTGAGAAATGCCAAAAGTTTAGCATCTTTTGAGTCATCTGAGAGAAACGCCAGAAGTTTAGCATCTTTTGCTTCCTGATGCAGTTGTTGGCAGCGTCCTGCATCAGCAGCACTGTCCCATTTCTCCCCTCTGCTCCTGCAGTTGCAGTGATCCCGTTGCATCTGGCTGCAGAGAGCTGGGTTGTCTGGCTCAGTGGCACAGTTGCAGCTCCAGCTGCTGGTTGTCTAGTGTGGTTTTTGTGCACAGCCACTCTGTGCTGGTTATAGGTCTCATATTCTCCTCTTACAGGGAATTTTTCTGTTCTTCAGTTGCTGCCTCTGCAACTACACAAACTACCTCCTAGCCTGGGATGACTGCAGCATGAGTGCATAAAGCAGTTCTGTTTCCCACAGCTCTCCATAGCCTATACCTCTTTTTTCCTTAAAAATCAATAACTTTTTATCCTTGATCCTTTCCTGATGCTTTTCAGCTCCTGTGCAGAGGCAGCAATATCAGTCAGCCTCTTAACTCTTCAAAGTGTCTCTAAGTACCTGTTCTTCACGAGAACTTAGCACTGTTCTGATCCTTTGTGTAATTTATCTGCCTGTATTATTTGCAGATACTTACCTTGGGTTAAATTTGTTTCCTTCTGTTGATTGCTCTGCAAATGCTCTTGCCCTAAATAATTATTGTTGTCTCTTTAAACTTGAATTGGATGGCTGCATTCTGAGTTTTCTAATGCAGGCATTTATCCCTTCTTAATATCTTATGGTATCAGGTTCAGGTTTGGGTTTTTTTTTCTGCAGTATCATTTTCTTTGAGGTCACAGAACTTGCTGTACACAATTTGTATATATTTTTTCCCCGTTCTTTCCAGATTTAAAAGATGATCTTATTCACTTTTTGTTTCTTCCCTATCCTTGTAGGCTGGGGGAATGATGGGACAATTAAGTAGTAATTTTTTTTTAAATGCATACATATTCATGTCTTTCTGCTATGACTGTGCAATGCATTTTGTCTGAAAAATCTCACTTTTTTGATAGTCTTAATCACTTTGTGTTGCCAGTACTTTTTGCTTCTAAAAGCCACGTGTATGTCTGTTTAACTCTCTCCCTTACAATTATCCTCTAGCCTGGTTGCTGCCATGTGTTCAGTGTGTGAGGTGCTGGTCACTGATCCTAGAGGATTGTGTTTCTAAAGGGAAACTTTAAAAAAAGTGAAAAATATCCTGCTACTTTAGTGAAAACAAAATGCTACATAATACCTCTTTAACTTTCTGAACTCCAGGCATAACTGCAGTGAAGTGAATGTGACTCTGCTCCATCTCCTGGCCCACAGGTGCTCAGGGGTACCCCACATACTGGGTACCAGTTTTTCCCCAGAAGGCAATCAGTATTTTTACAAGTTAAAGACAAATGAGGAAAATGCAGATATTTTCTTGTGCTGGAGAGATACCTTTCTGTGCAGAAACCAGGCCAGGAGTGGCTTTCAAACTCCCAAATCTGTTTTATGTGGTGTAGAAGAGATTGCTGTCATCACCCAGCTGCAGGAAATACCAGTGCTGGGCTTATGGGGGACAAAGTCAACTCGACAATGGACTGAAAAGAAAAATAAACAATCCACCAACAATTTTTATAGCTTGGCTTGGTTTTTTTTTTTTTTTTTTCCCTTGCTTTAACAGTAACATTCACCTTCATTTACCAGAGTTCTGTGAAACATCTGTATCAAGCCTTAAACTTGCTTGACCTTAGTTTGGGTTCAAGGTTCAATATGTTCCATGTGCACGGATGATTTTACAAATCCGTGAGAGCTCTGACTCTCTGCAAACCTTTTCCCTGGCCCAGATTTGGCCTCTTTCTCGATAAATAAATCCAAGGACAACTTTCTCTCTCTGTCTTTCTTTCTCTGAAGATTGCTGCAGGGGTGCCCTGGGGGCTTGCAGGGTGTTACAGGGTTTAGGAATAAAGAAAGTTGCCTTAGACTGTGTAGTCAACCTGCCATAACTGCCCCAGATGGAGTCTTTTATAACTTGAAGAATTGAATTTAAAGGCTTCATTTTGCAAAAAGTCCCCAAACAAATGCTGCAACATTTCTATAATTTAATAATCTCCATTTCTTATCACATTTGTAAAGTTGAGGCAGATCTCTAAATGGCTCCGAGCAAGTCTCCTAGCTAAACAATTTATCTCAGCTGCCTGTGGGTTGCTTTAAAACTCCATAACAAATGGATAGGGTACAAAATTTGGGTCTTAAAGCACATGGTGGCAGGCAACCGAGGCTGGAAACAGAAATTGTTAGGAATTTGTTATGAGTTATAATGACAAAATGCTCATATAAATCTATTGAAAAATAACTTCTATGTGCAAGTGCATACAAGTTCAATGGATATCTAAAGCAATACCTTTTACATTTATTATCTGAACAGATGGAGTCTGGGGGCAGGAGAATGAGAAAACATGCTTTGTTTTCAGTGGCTTAGACACATCACCCCCACAGCATGAGAACCCCCCACCCTGCTGGGGTCCTGCAGCATGCTTCTTTTCCACCTAAGGTCTGCACATGCTCGGCTGGAGGGCTGTGTGTCGTGACCAGGCAGGTCAGTGTGCAGGGAGAAGCACTCCTCTCCCCCAGGATGGTGGGGGATATTTCCTCTGGCTCATTCCAGCTCGTCCAGGGGGTGGGAGGTGCCATGTGAGTGGAAGTGTGGAGATGGGAGGCAGCTTTCTGCTCTGGTGTAAAACACCTCTCTGCTCTGCAGACAAACACAGTCTGGTTCAGACAAAAGAAAATGTGAAGTGTCTTCACCTCTTACTTTCTAACTTATGTGTGAAGAGTATGAATAGCAACAACATCACGCTTTTTGGTTTGCATGGTTTTGGTTTTGGTGGTGGTGGTTTTGGTTTGTTTGTGGTTTTGTTTGGGTTTTTTGATTGCTTGTTTGTTTTCCAGTGTGCTGTCATCCATAGGTTCAAAGGCATTGTAAAGAGAGGAAGGCAGCATTATTGTAGCTCAGACTGCTGTGGTAACCTTGGGTGTGGAGGAGTGGCTTTTTTGGACCACATACAGGCATCTATTTGGCATCTGAGAGAATCCTCCAGGCTTCTTCCAGACTCAACAGAGAGAAACTGGCAATTCTAGGTCACGACTCCTCTCTTCTTGACACGGATATCTGTGTCAAGGGGAAAGTGTTTGTGTGTGTTTCCCTCCACTGCTTATGGAGGAAGTCTGGGATGACTGACTGAGCTGGAGATGCTGAGGATGCTTAAAGTCAAGTTGATGATGTGTACACCACACAAAGCAGAAGCCTTTCAGATTAGTGTGAGTGGGCAGATTGCTATCGGGAAGGGGCATGTTCACATCAGCAGAGTTTTGTGTGTGGATTAGTTAGTCCCACTGAAAGACATGGCTGATTAGCTCAAAAGCAGTGTTGTGCTGATTACTTCCACCGTGTGGGTGAGTTCTCTGTGCCCAGCTCTGCATCATGCTGTGTACACAAGCCTGTTCCCTCACAGCCAGTCCGGACGTTTTGTGTGGCACAGAAAATTCCTTTTACCATTAGGCCAGGTATAACTTCTGAGGCAACAGACTTCTAAGTTAGTTGATTTTCCATCCTTATAGGCACGTTGTTAAATGGAAGACTTTGCTGCTCAGAAGGCAGGAGTTTTGTTGAAGCACAAAAGCACATGAGGCGCTTTTTTGGTTTTGTTTTCCTCCTTAGCTCTGAATGGAAACTGCCTCCTTGCAGGCTGCCAGAAGACAATTCTTCTGCAATGATTTTCATGTCAGCAGAGGCAGGCCTTATTTATAAACCTGTATTTATAAACCTGTATGTAAACCTCTGGGAAACTATAGATCCCTCCCTTTCATCCCTCCACAAACAGTTCCATTTGTGCCTTGAAGTAAATAAACTTTTAAAGCAAGTAGGGGTTGTGGAAGGAGGGTTCATGAAGCTGTGATAAAACACTTCAGGCCCTAACTTACACTTCTTGCTGAAGCTTTGCTTTTATTGCTTTAAAAACTTCTCATATGATCTCATTTTAGAATTGGGCACTTCAAAGGTTGTTCAATCCATGTTCCTTCAAGGCTACCTATGCAGCCCTATAATTTTGTATTTTTTTTTTCTCCTCCTTTCATCCTTATTGACTGATTTTCAAACACCAAAATTAGTAGTTTTTCAATATCCTAGCTATGCTTCTTTAAAAGTTGCAGTAAAATCACAGTCTGGTGAATATGCATTTTCAAATTCATACTCTGTCAGTAAGTGTCTGAACTAGTCTTGCTATGCAGTCTTGCTTACTGGAGATATGCAGGCAAAACTGTTCTGGTGAAGCCCTTCAAAAAGTAAAAAAAAAAGTAAAAGAAATCTTCATCACAGTGAGGTTTCCCTCTTGAGTCACAGGCTGGTATTCTCTGTCTGGAAGTTATGATGGGCTTACTAACACTGTACTGTCCACTCCTGCAAAATGGCTTTTGTAGAGTGTTGTGTGTGAACAGAAGAGCTGATCTGACCCAAATATTTTTGTAATTCTCCCCCAAACTTTGTCACACAAACACCCTTCCCAAAATACTTGTACTAGTGTGGTTTCATTTTCTTTCCCTTTTTCTTTTTCAATAGGAAAATAGGAGAATGGAAATTATGTTGCCAGAGAAAGCCATTAAGAAGATAAGGAATGTACTTCATTTTCTCAAGCAAGTTATTTAAGTTTATTGCTAGTATGAAGGGCCCCAATGACTGAAACATTTTTTCTTTTCTCTGATACTTACTTACCAAAGTGATTAATTTGCTCCCTGAATTAATTTCAATCCTGAGATTGAAATCTGTAAAGAAAAATATAGTCTACTTAAAGTTCTGAGTATTGATGCTAGAAGGAAGGCAGCCTGTGAATGCTTCTGTCAAATGATTAGTTGAAATGAAATGTGCTTTTGATGTATTCATATCTGCATTTATATACTACACTATAAAATATACCATTACTTTTTTTTTTTAAACTATATACTCATATGTTTGCTAGAACATCAAAACAGCCTATATCTGAACTCCTCTTTATAGAAACGGAGGCAATTATATGTGAAGGTAGCTTTTCAGATTTTTAAAATTCTATTTTAATTTCCCCTGCAAAGAATTAGTTATTCATAACTGTCTCCACCCTAGTTCAAAATAATATAAATTATGTTAATTAAAATGCAAAAAGCCAGATCAGTCTATGTAGTCCAGTCCCAAAATCATGATCTTGTAGTTAAGCAGAACATTGTAATTTTATATGTATTTAAAATTTTATTTATTTTTTTTTTTCTGGCTTTGCCACCAACTTTGCATGACTTGGGACAGGTCATGTAAATTAGGATTTTTCAGATGAAACTGTGGATGTCAGATACTTAGGGATCATTGAAGTTAATTCTGATTTGGAGCATTGTTAAGCCCTGTTGCTGGGGGGGTAAAAAAGAAAAAGTCTTGAAATGTTTGTTCTTTAGTGCTACTGGCACAGTATTACATCTTCATGTCACATAAAATACTGCAAGAAGAATGAGCAAAATAATATGTATGTGTCTGACCTTTTCTTATTTGCTTACTTTTAAAGATAACTATTCCCTAAAGGGGTATGATTTTGAAGAGGGTGCATGCAGCATGAGTTGAAAATCAAGTTATTTCTGATTGGACATCTAAAAACTGGAGGCACTCAGTATCACCACTTGCTTGTGAAAAATCTCAGCTAAGATTTTTTCATTTTTCCCCGAAGAGCTGTGGCCAGGATGGCTGAGGCTGGGAAGCTGTGTATTTACAGAAGCTCAAGTTACAAATCTGTGGTTTTTAGAGATGTTTGAATTTCACCGCTTTACACTTCCAGCATGTTAAAAGTTGTTCACAGATGGTGAATGTACAGCCTATGGAGAATTACTCTTTGCTTTTCCTCCTCCTTTTTAGAAGTAATATTTTTTTCATATGTGCCGATTTTTAATGCTGTTGTTCATGGACTGGGCTCTGCCAGAAATGAGTTTCTAGTCTGGCTGGGTGCTGTTTGGTTTTGATGTACTGCTTCCTTAATGGAGGCAAGAATCCACTGGCCACAAAGGTTCACTTCTAGAATGTGACACAGCAATCTTGGGAGAAGATTTTGCACTCTTGTATTGCTGAGAGGGACTAACAGGAGGGACAGGAGGGGATCTCAGCTCTGGGCTTGTCTGTCACGGGCATTGCTTTCCTCAGCTGGGGTTTGGACTCTAGGCCCCAGGCTCTGTCAGCAGCCGGCCATGGTTTGCTGATGATCACAGATGTCAGGGGGTGGAAGGGAGCTAGAAGATCATCCAGTCCAACCCCCCTGCCAGAGCAGGGGCACCTAGACCAAGTCACCCAGGAACAGAGCCAGGGGGGGCTGGAATGTCTCCAGAGCAGGAGACTCCACAACCTCCCGGGGCAGCCTCTGCCAGGTTCCTGCACGGGCCGTGTCCTGACAATATTGGTGTCACTTCATGTACTCCAGGAGATCTGGGGCTAAAGTAACTGCTCACCCCAGAAGTCTCCATTATCTTTTATGAATTGTTCTTTCAATCCATAGTTTGAACTGTTTCAAACAAAGTATCTCTAGAAGGAGCTGTTTGTAACATGTAAGTGGGCCTCCAAAATAGAGAAACTCTTGGTTTAGTATATTGTTTTTTTGGGTTTGGTTTTTTTTTTTGTCTGAGTTGCTAGGTTCTTCTTGTACAGGCCAACAAAGAGGGACTGGTTGAGGGTGTGAAGGTAGGAGGCACCCTTGGCTGGAGTGACCACGAGATGGAGGAGTTCAGAATTGCAGGCAGCAGGCCCAGGACCACAAGCAGGATTGCTACCCTGGACTTCAGAAAGGCCAACCTTGGCCTCCTCAGGGAACTGTTTGGAAAATCCCATGGCACAGGGCCATGGAGGGCAAGGGGGCCCAAGCAAGCTGGAGAATATTCAAACATCTCCTCGAGGCTCAGGATCAGTGTATCCCAAAGAGCAGGAAATCTAGTAAGAGTGAGGAGACCTGCATGGCTGAGCAGGGAGCTGCTGGTAAAACTTAAGCAAAAGAAGGAAATATATAAAACATGGAAGGGGGGACAGGGCACTTGGGAAGAATACAAGGAGGTTGTCAGAGGATGCAACAAGGAAAGCCAAGGCCTCCCTTGAAATAAACCTAGTGAGGGAGGGCAAGGAAACAAGAAAAGCTTCTTCAAGTGTGTTGGAGGCAAATGGAGGTCTAGAGGCAATGATCTTCTAGGTCCCTTCCAACCTCTAACATTCTGTGATTCAAGCAGATCCTTGCTTGCTGCTTTGCTTGCATATTACCCTTTTGAAATCCAATTTTGCTGTGCTACATTCAGTGCAAATAGTAAGAATGATTTGGAAACAGCTTTTTAACCTGATTCCAAAGCTCAAAATCTCTTTATTTTAATGAAAATATTTTTACAGTAGGATGACTCTATCCTAAAACAACATATGGATAAACCTAAACCCAAATGAAGCTCAGATGAAATAGGTTGTTGAGCTGCTGTTAGTAAGACTTGTTATATGAGGATGAGAAAATCAAGTGTCTGAGGTAAGGTGTATGTATTAGACATTGCTGGTAGCTTTGCACATAAATGGCTGAAAAGAACAGTTTTTAGTTTTTAATGTCTAAGACTTTCTAATGCTGAGGACTGCCTGAGGGTACATGTGGGCTGCCAGTGTTCTCAGCAGAGATTTCTTATCCCAGAGGATTTTATCTTATACTGAGAAAGTGAAGGTTGAAGGTTTGATTCAGGATTTTTTTTTTTGGTCATTTTGAAGAGAGAGAAATCCCTAATAAAAAAATAAATACTTGAAAATTGTAATTAAAAATTGGTGGAAGTTAATAATTAATGGCTTGTAGCTGAGTTATTAATGGTCTCATTTTTCTGTGTAATGAAAGTCTTAAGTTGTTTTGTATGTTAACTATAGGAAAAAAATTTAAAAAGTGATATTTGCTTTAATTTAAAATTATTATAAATACGCAGAATTGCAGGGTTGTATCTATAAAATGCATAAAGCTGGTTTTCAGAGTTCTTGTTCAGGTATTATTTTATATAATAAACCAGAAAAAAAATTCAGGCTGGCAGAATTTTCAAAGCCCGTGTTAAAGCCCCTAACTGCTTCTGGTATGAAAGTATGAACGTCAGCCTCGTGTTGTTGTTTCTCCCAGGATATCTTTTGTGCTTTCTTCTTTTTTTCTTTCTTCCTTTTGGATATCCAAGTATTTGTTTGCATACAAGGTAGGTGAATTCTTTCATCTATTTGTGCATTGTAAACCAAAGCAATTAGCATACTGCAGTTACAGTACACTTAAAAATACCAAAACAACCCTAACTTTCAAAACCTTCAGTCAATATTATTCCTGGAGGGAAACCTCTTAATTAAACTGTGTGAAAACTACAACAATAGGCAAAGTTGTTTGGTGTTTAATAATAACTGCTGGGGGAGGGGGCATTGGAAAAAAAGAAGTGTAGCTGAGAGATTTGTATGCCATTAACTCAAGGATAGAAATGAGGTCAGCCTTTGAAAGGATGGACAACACACTCAGCTGTCAACATTGGAAAGTCCCAAAAGATCAGCTCATTTGCCAGATGTTACTGGGAGTTCATCACTGCCACCCTCTGCTTCAAGGGCTTCATCTCTTGCCACAGTTGCACTTGCCTTTTCTGCCCTTTGCAGGCTTCCCAGAGATCTTTTCCAGTGCATACCACTTGGATTTTTTTTTCTTCCTTGAAGTATGTTGTTGTTGTTGCTTGTTTCACAGCAATAGGCACGATGAGCCATCTTAAGTCGTGAAGATGATCTGAAGACTCCTTGTTTTTCTTTCATACGCCCACAGGAGTGCTCTTGGCATAGGAAGCACTGATGTGGAGTACAGCAGCTTGCAGAGCTCTGGGAATGGGGGGGTTGTGGAGGGGGCTGCAGAAGGCAGAGGACTCAGCCCAATATTATTAACCTTCGTGAGATGAGTGAAAACTGGAGCAGACTGTCTGACAGACTAAGCATCAACTTTGCTTGGAAAATAACTATAGATACAATTTTAAGTAGACCATTCTTCGTTTATTAGCAACTAAGCAGGGCATCAAATATTGCACTGTCATGCTGTGAAGTGCGTGACCCACTGGAAATTAGCAGAGTGGATACTATCATACTATTGGATCCACATTAATAATCACTCTAAGAGCCTGGAATGGCATTCTCTGCATCTATCTTCTCCTTTAAATCCTTCACGAGTTTGGCAGTAAATATTGATTTCAGCTAATGGTGGTTTTAACTTCTGTGTGCACCTCCTGTGCCCCGAGGGGCTGTGCCCAAGCAGGGAGAAGTCATGAGTGGCTCATACAGATCAGCACAGATATGTTGTGATCACAAGCCCTGTACGTGTGCATGTGGACAGCAAGGTGCTAGCTGCAGTGAACAAGCCCTTTTCACCAGGCATGCTGGTGAAAGGCACCATGCACCAGTAAGTGATGCTTACAATTGGCTTTGCTCGTGCAAGGACACATGGAGAACAACCACAGGCAGCAAGCCTGAGTGTGCTACACTTCCAAAAGCAACAAGTCTTAATAGAATTAGCAATAAGACTGTAATTATCTGTAAATAGTTCTATTTGGGGTTCTTTCATCTTCACAAAGGCAGCATAACCATGTCTTCACTCATTTTTCCTGCACTGTGGCCACGACCCTAGCCAGGAGGTGATGCTTCATTTATTGCTCATGCCTCTGCATACTGCTGCTGATGCTAGGCACTGTGCATTTCATACTTTTATTTGGAAATCTCAGTGACCTCGATCACATCGGGCTGAAGAAACCTGTCTCGCAAGCATGTGCCCAGGTGATTAATTTTAACAAGCAGGTTGCTTACAAGAGTGTAATTACTCACTTGTGTAAATGGCAGGATGGGTGCACTGACCTTTATTAGACACATTGTGTTCTACACTTTCCCATCAGTTCCATTTCACTGTTAATCAGGGGGCTGAACACCTTGCACCGTTTAGACAGCTTGAGGTTGAAGGCTGAAATGTCACTTTTAACAGAGGGTTAAAAAAGGTCGTGCAGCTGCAAATAATAATAGCCCAATGAAAATCAAATTCTTGCTGCAGCCTACTTCAAGAATAACATTGAAACAGGAAACAAGCCTGCTTGATGTTTTTACCAGTATGGCAGTGAGGTTACTGGTGAGTTAGGAAGGGGGAGAGGAGACAGAAAGGAGCATTCTGTCTTCGTGTTAGAAGTTAGAACTCTTGTTCTGATTCACAAAGCAAGATCATGGGGCTCTGCAAGGTCTGCTGGAGGATGTAGAGTACTGAGAAGGGCAGCAGTGCACTGCAATGTTCTGAGTTGCTTTTGTTTCTTCATTTGCTTCTTATTTGCTGTGGGATTGGGTTTTATTAATTAGAATAAAAAATCTGCCGAAGGAAATATTGGTGTGCTGCAGAATGTACTTGTTATTCTTCCATGTGACGTGGCTTGGAGAAATATTTCTGTGTTTCTTCTCCATTTTTATTTATTTTTTCTAATTAGAATACCCTAACTTCTGAGCAGAGTGATGTTTCTGTGCTGCAGTGAAGGATATTTCCTCACTTAGACATTGTGCCAATAAGGCTCTTTACATGATCTCAATAGCACAATAAGTGCTGACAGATGTTGTTAACATGTCTATTAAAATTCAGCCCCCTTTGCTGCTGCATAATGCACTTATGCCTATTAACAGTATCAGAACTAATGCTGACACATCAATATTAATGCTTACTTATCTTTATAATCCTTGTTTGCCTCTTTGAAGAGGTCACAAAGTTGCAATAAATTAAGCTATCAATACCAGAAGTAAAAAACCCAATCAGAGCATTAACTGCAGCAGCCATACATAGTACTGGGAAAGGTGCACAATTGCATTTTTAAGTGAATAAGAATCTGAATTTGAATGGCAAGGTTGCTTTGGTTTGTTTGTAAAAGGTGAAGTTGCTATTGGTTGTGTTATTTTCATGTTTTCTGAACAACCTGCAGACACTAGAGAGAGGAGACACAGGTTGTGATGTTCAGTTGCTTTCTGCTCAGCATTCAAGCCTGAAGTTGAATGACTGCCCTGAGACAGCCAAGTGCTGGGCACTGTGTCAGAATGTGTAGGCAGTAGGTGGCCCTTTCACTCATTTTCTACTGTGGGAGTGTTCACTGGTGCTGCAGCCTCAGCTGCAGGGACAGCATCCCATGAAAACACAACTTGTGCATGCTGCAGTTGTCTTGAGGGCACTGTGCTGTCTGGGAACGTGACGTGGGTCAGGTTATGCTAGGCAGTGTCCTGGAGGGCATATATGATATAGCCATTCCACAGATAGATATATTTTATTTTTATTATTATTATTATTATTATTTTCAGTTTAGTGTCTGCAAACAGTGTACAAAGTGATTCTCACAGGGCCCAGCAGCTGCCTGTACGTTTCTGTAAACACCTACATGTTGAATCTGACACTTTTTCAAAGCACTGAGAAGAAATCCTGTGTTCCTGCAGTTGTTCCCCATGCTCAAGATTGGAGCCCTCAATGAGATTGGCATTTTGGTGCCTAGACCATGCTTAGCTGTCTAGGTGGGCTTGGGAATCACTGAGTTGTTAGCAGAGCATCACTGGATTCAGGGACTCAAGCTCCTTGGCAGGGAGGGCAGTCTCAGACTTGCCACGGTCAGTAAGAAAACAAACCCCAAACCAGCCCTGGTAATGACCTGAAATTCACAGAGACACTTGGGAGCAGAGTTGTTGCTCCCTTGTTTTCTTTAACTGAGCCTCTTCTGTTCTGCTGCTGTTGGCAAGGCAGTTGTCACTGTCCCCTGAGGAGGGGAGAAAGGGGTAGCAGAAATCTTTGGCAGTGCTTCAGTTGCAGGAGTAATTGAGATATCAGAGCAAGCCTTTGATTAACCACATGCTGAACTATTTTTTTCCTTTTTGTAAAAATGTCTTTAGGAACAACAACATCCTGGGGTCACATTCCATAACAGAGGTGGATTTAAAAATCAGCCTTAGCTGGAGGTTTTGGTTTTATTTTTTTCAGGGATTTGTTTGTTTAGTTGATTATCTCTCTGCTGCTTGTATCTTTCAAACAGGATAGTGTAATCCCAAGAATTTTTATTGCTTCACCTCTGAAGAGCTTGTCCATTCACAGGCTGGAGCTGGAATAACTGAAATTGGAAGTAGTTTATGACCTTTAGTTGTTTTAGAACATGAACACACTTTCATTTCTCTCAGTTGAATATAGCTGTCAGTTAAATCCACACAGGCTATCAATAGTCTCAAAGGAGTGAAACAGGTCCACCAGTAGTTATTGCAGTTCTAGCCTTGTGTAGATAGGTAGGTTACTCCTGATTTAGGGCCTTTCTTAACACCTAACTGCATTTGGTGCAATAAATCACTTGTCTTAGGCCAGATGTTGGTAGAGATGTCCACATCAAGAAGTTCAGCTGATGCTAATTGTAACCTTTAGGGTGTAGAGGAGGTGAAAGGGTAAATAAAAATAGAAATTCTTCACTCCTGGATGCTGTTTTTAGGAGGCAGTGAGTGAGGTAAAGGGTGCTGTGCTGCCTTTTTTTCTTTTTTTTTTTTTTTTTTAGGTCACTAGTAGGAAAATCTACCAGGCTAATGCTATCCACCACAATTAATTTTAAGTTAAAAAAAAAAAAAAAAAAGGAGTTGCTTGGTGTTTTTGTTTGTTGATTATTTTCTTTTTTTTTGAGAACTTAGGGCATGGAAAAGAATTGATGGAAGCAGAGGTCTGGCTGATGTTCAGGTTAACAGTACATTTATTGTTTACAGGCAATGGCAGCAATTCTTCTGGAAATAATGTGCAAGCATGGTAAAGATATTCCCAATAATAGGAAACATTGAAGTGTAGCTTTAAACTATTACAACAGGGTTGAGTGATTTTAGCACTTGTCCTGCAGATTTTTGTCATTTTCAAATCAAATCCTGCTTTTCCAACAAGATGTTTCTCTGTTTTCTGGAAAAAGGAGCCAAACACAACTCAAGTGTGTAAGCACTGCAGTGGTGAGGCTGAATTTCCAGGGATCTGAGGCATAATGTAAGCAGAAGTCCTGTGTTATCAGGTGGGTCAGCTACTATATTCCAGCTTGTCATGTCAGAATATGAGAGTGCCTGTACCAACAGGCTATAAACACATCCAGAAGAAGGACTTATTTATTTTATAGCCTAGAATTTGAATAAAACCCCTTATTTTTATTGATGCTGGTCAGAGACACTCCCATAAATTGACCCATATTTGTGTTACTACATTCTGAGGGCAAATGTTTCCTGCTCCTGGTTGATTTGAGACCTGGGAGCTCTTCTCAAGCTCACAAGAATCTAGTTGACCTTCTAAAGGATGGGGTTGCATAATTATCTTGTGTGTACAGAGGACATGTATGTGATGGATTGAAGTTATTAATATTGCCCAGTATGGATGAAGAACTTAAGTGGTTTCTTGCTCAGAAGTAGCTACATAAGTGCTTTTTTTTCCTGAGGTAGATTTCTGCTGCTAAAACTTTATTATTATTATTATTATTTTCTTTTTGCAAAGTAAGTATGTGCTTAGGAAGTGTTACTTAGGCTGTAGGGAGCCTGATGAATATTAGCAGATTTAGTCCTGTAAGGATGAAAACTTTATTTGTTTGGTCTGTTTTGGGAGTGTGAAATGAAAGCACAAACCATGTATGTTGCATGTATGTGTGAAGTTTAGACTGTATATATTCATAGGTTCCCTTTCTTTCCCCCTCCCACTTCTAACATGTAGATTTATGAGGAATCAGAGATGAACTTGGAGCAGGAGAGGCCTTTTGTCTGCAGTGCCCCAGGCTGCTCACAGGTGAGTGGAGTCAGCGGTGACATTGAGTCCTCAGCACTAGCTCTGGCTTGTGGAATGCCTCCTGACACACCAGCACATCTGATAACTACCTGGCTGGGGGGGCTTTATTTTTTTTTGTTTGCTTGTTTTTGAAGTCTGTCCCCCCAGTTCCTCCCTTCTGCCCTTCCCCCACAAGATATCATTACAAAATATTTAAAGCAAGTACAACTGCCAGTCAAAAATGAGTTATTTAACATTGCTTCTCAGGCTGCTCTGCACCTTCTCTCATCCCCAAACTCATGTTTCAAGCCAGGTATTGCAAATCCCTTTAGTGGCTGGCAAGGCAGGAAACATTTGTCTGCCTTCTGCTTAGATTATGAAATATGTTTCCTATTGGATATGGTAACCCATGATTTTTATTTTTTTCTATTTTTAAAATCTTTGAATCATCTTCCTGATAATATTCTCTATAGAAAATTCAGCTCGTAGATAAATTCAGCTTCAGGATGGACATTTGGGATTCCTGTTAACTGGTTATCTGTGATGTGTCTCTGAGGGGATAATCTGACCTGTACCATCAGATGTTAACTGAAGTGACAAGGAGTTTGACCCCAGTTCAGTTTAGTGGTAAGAGTTGCTGAGTAAAAGCTTCATGCAAGGCTATCTTTTGGGTTTTTGTCCTGGATGGATCTGTTTTAAGTGATTTTGCTTATCCATTTCATAGAGTGCTCCTCTCTTAATGAGGGATATTTCCCTGCTTTAACTCTATCTTTGGAGTTTTCATCTAGCTAATGTTTTTACAACCCTTTATGTTCTTCTGGTGGAATTCTGGGTGAGTGCTGCTGGAGTGGAGGTCTTGATTTTGCCAGGGGCTGAAATAAGCAATGGGACAAGCCTGAGGTCCAGTTAACAAGTGGCCAAGGAGCTTTGGTGTTTCACTAAGTGGGAGCTGTTCTGTGGATGTCAGAATACACCTCTGGAGTGTTCTCTGATCAAGGACTTGTCACTTCACATTTCCCTCCACAAGCTCAGTTAAACTTTTACCATTCTGTCACAGAGGTAGAATAAAACTAGCTGAACTTTATAGTCAAGTTTCTTCGTTTTTGTTGAATCTTAGAAGTGACTTCCACTGAAATGAGTGGACTGGAGTGTTTTCTATGAGTTCACTTTCCTGCTGGAGAAGAGGTAGAGAAGAGGCTGCTGAGAACAAGGTGTTCAGAGAGCAGGTTTGTTTGTATGCTGTGACACTCTGACAGGCAAGCAACGTAGCTGTGACTTGGTGTTTGAAAAACCATTTAACTTCCCACTTGCAAACATGACCTGTGTGGATTGTACAGAGGGTTGGCAGAAGGGCAGAGCTAAGCTGGCTGGGACTGGCTTCTGTTTCAGCCAGTGGGGATGTGCACTGAGGGGCTGACCTGCACGGGGAGCAGAGCTGATGCACAAACAGGAGCAGCCTGGGTTGCTGGAACAGCTTCTCCTCAGGTGCCCCATGCCCTCTTGAAACTGACCAATCTTACCCTGAAAACACTGTGGCACCAGGAAGGAAAATGCATTTCCATGAGAACAAACCATGGGAGTTTTCCCCTCACCATTTCATTGAGCAATGTCTTTCACGTATTCCCTTTGTTCTTAACAGAAATTCCTAGTGCAGCATTTCTTCCAGATGAGTAAGCAATGAACCAGGATTTCACAGGGAGGAAAATGTCATTGGGATTTTTTTTTTTATTTTTTTTTTTTTCCAGAGAATTAATTCTCATTATTTATACTGCTTTGTCTCTGGGCTTAGAGAGATTCTCAAAAGATGGAACATACTGCAAATATTTGTATTATAGCCACAAGCAAAGTCACTTACCCAACCATATACTGTGTTGAAAGCAGTCACTTCAACTCTGTTGTTGCCAGTTTTTTACAGTGTCCTATGTACTCATTGCTTAAAAAAGTTGCTTTTAAATTTATTTATTTTTTCATGTAGCCCTGGTAATGCAACTTTAGGCCTTTTAGTCCTGAAGTAACCCTGTTAAACTATTACAGCAGTTTGTAGCAAAGGTATGTGTGTGTCTTCTGAGGAAGGAGAAGCAATCAGAGACCCAAACTGGACTCAAAGCCCATGTGTGCAAATGCTTGACCATTTATTCAAGCTTGTCTCTTTATCTTGTTCCTCTTGGTTTTAGAAGTCTGCTATCAGACTGTAAAGCAAACTTAGCACACTTGATTATTTTCTTATAAAGCATATCTCTCCAACCTCTCTCCTTAACAAAGGAAAATAACTTAATATCATAAAGTGTCGTAAATAGTTGGGTATATACTGAGCACTACTGCATTGCCACTTGGAAATCTCTGATCCTGGGACTTGATTCCAAAATTAAAGATACATTTTGCCTGAATGCTTCTGGGTAGGGAATGCCTGGCTTATTATTTTTATTGCTGTTCAGCAGATAGAGGTTGCAGAAAAACACCAAAGGAGAAAAACCCAGGGAAGTGATTTAAGATAATGCTGCATGACTTTGTGGTTGCCATGGGCTAAGAGCAGTTATTGCAGCTCCTCAGGCATGTGGTGGCTTGTGAGGCTGTGGTAGCTGGAGCAGATGTCTGAGACCCTTACAATCCAAAACTTGGTCTGCAACTTGTTCAAGCAAATTCATGTCACCTTTCAATTTGCAGCCCAGAGAGCACTGGAGCAAGTAAGTTTTTAAGCAGAGTACAGCTCTTGCTCTTACTTGATTTGCAACTATTCTGTGTCCTGAGCAATTTGGACACATCTCTAGCTGGATAAATTTCTCTCATTTCTGAAATTCTGTCCAATGCCAAAAGTTTATTAGAGAATTAAAATTATTTTTTACCCCCTCCCCTCACTTTCTTTCTTTCTCTTTTTTTCTGTGTTTGCCTGACAGCGTTTTCCAACAGAGGATCACCTGATGATTCACAGGCACAAACATGAAATGACTTTGAAGTTTCCTTCAATAAAAACAGATAATATGTTATCAGGTAAGAAGACACAAATTCAAGAGTCAAGATACCTCTTCGGATGATGTTGAAAGCATGACTCCTACTGGAAAGCTACTGGCAAAATACCTCAAAGACTGGTTTTACAAAGCCCTAGCTCCAATTAGAGAACAAGTACAGGTGGAATAAAGCAGAATGCCTATCTCTGGACAAGGCAGCTGCCATTCTTATGCCTTCCCACATCAGATGAGCCCCCTTTATGGTGCCCACTGTACATAGCCACAACCAGGAAGATAATCTAAGTAGGGTGATATAAGAAGGGTGATACCCAGTTCTCTTTCCCCCTAAAGATTTTAATCTCTGCACTTCTGTCCCACAAAGAGGTTATTTGCTATTATGTGCAATTACATCTCTAGTTTCTTATGGAGTGTTTTCATGCTCTTGCCTCAGTAACCACCCATTGGTGGCTTGCTGGCACTGGGTGAGTGCTGGATAAGGTCAAGGCAGCCTTAATATTACCACTTCTCTCCTGTTCCCTTTCCTGTTCTATATTCCTTGGGCTATAGTGATGGATTATTAAGCATAATGTCACTAGCATTCTTCAGGTCCCAAAGTCATTGTAGAAAAACCCCACATGATATGTGTTTGATGCTTATGCTTTGAAATGAGCTTCTTCAAGGTAAATCATGCCATTGTAGGTGCAAATATCTAATGATTAAAGGCTCTTCACCAGAGTAACTCTTCTATGAACTTCTCCATTTTTATAGAAATCATTATTGGGTAGCAATTGCTTGCAGATATTTAGTTTAGACTTTGCTGTTGTTGGTTTTGCTGGGACTTTGGGCACCAGTGAGAAATCAGACAGGCCTTGTCACACATTGAAATCATTTTCCTCTTACATTTGAAAATGCCACAGACCTGGCACTGGGAACTGAGCACGATGAAGAGCAGGGCTTGTGAAGTGCCTGCATGCCACTTGTGCCCAGACTCCTGTGTTTGTAAGAGTGAGAAAATGCTGCTCTTGCACTGGCCATGTCCTCTGGCAGTGGAACTGCTGGCAGAGCTCTGTGCTGTGGGCACAATCCCCGTGTAAAAGTGACTTTTGCTGGAGGGCAGTTTCTAAGGAGTATGTTCTGTCATCAGGAGCCCCCTGAGTAAAGCAGCTCCATTTCTGTGATTAACTGTTCTGCTCCTTCCATGGGTTGCTTTCCCAAGCAAAAAGCTTCCAGTGGCTTCCACCACCAGTAGTGGGGGTCCAAGACCTGCAGTTCACCACCTAACTGTGCAGAAGTGCAGAACTGCATGGCCAGAAAGGCTCCAAGATTGCTTCTGAGGGATGTGTTCTGTGTGCAGTGTGCACGATGAGCATCTGTAGTAGTGAGAGAGTAAAAAGCTTCACGTTCTCAAGGACTGTGGCAAATGTGCTGACCATAATGGGCTGGCAACCTGGTGCTGCTGTGTGTTGATGCTTCTTTCTGTGTTCATGTGGTGGATTTGTTTGGCATTTTGTAATCCTTAGTTTGGAATCATCATAGATCATCTACTCTCTGCAGGAAGACATTGAAAAATAGTTCTTTCATTACCCACCAAAACCCTGGGGAAATTTAAATACCTTAAAGTTTAAGATGTTTTATTCTTAGATTTCATAATGAAAAAATAATGATATATGGGGAAAAGAGACAGACTTTTCTCTTAGACATTTGTCTTCATGCCTTCTTTTTTTTTTTTTCATTTTTGCTTATTTGACTTTTTTTTTTTAAATTGCTTCTGTCATCAGTAGATTCTAAGAAGTGCAGCAGCAATAGTCCTGTAATAACCCAGGTGCAGTGTTAGTGTGGCATTAGTATGACAGTTTTCATTCTGTAAAGAATGAATTTCAAGCAACAGGCTAGTTGGCAATTACTACAAAGATTATTTTTTAAGAGAGTGAGTCTTGTGTTTCCATGAAATCAGGTACAGAGCAGCTTGAGCTTGGAAATACCATACAAGACAGGACTGTGGGGTTTTGGTTTTTTGTTTTTTTGGAGCTCTTTGTTCCCAAGTTTGGGCTTGATTTTTCAGTTGCTGAAGAAAGACTGGTCAAGGGCATCAGTGAAACTACAGCCCACAGGGCAATTTAGCTTGCCTGTCTTGCAGACTTCTTAAAAAGTGGCTGAAAATCTTGGTACCTTCTTGAGTTCCTTCTGCCTGTGGCATTAAATGGGATCCTATGCTTCCCTGAATTATTCTCAGAGGACACAAAGATTCCTAGAATTGAAGGCATGCATTAAAAATCTTTTGACTTGGGTGCCTTTGATTTCTATGTATTATCAACACTTCTAAAACATACGAGGATGCTTCTTTGTGGTCAAAGTTGAACACTTCATAGCTCTTCTAAATGGTGTGTTGCTGCTGCTTCAGATTTTGTTGGCTAGCTTCTTGTGTTTTGCCAAGCATGTGTATGTTTGAGGTGGTCTGGAAGCAGCTGAAGGTGTTACTGATGCATTTTCTGCACCAGTTATCTGTGTCCTGTGGAGGAAACATATTCTATGCACTGAGTTGATTTGCATGCACCTATTACTGCAGCTTTATAGACAGTTCTAATGACCATTTGCACATGTTAAGGAGGTGCACTTGAGTTGTGTGTCCTGGGAAAAATTGGCCTGTTATCTTTCTGGTTGATGATATATATATATAAAATATGATGTATTTTATACATATATACATATATATATATATATATATATATATACATATATATACATACAAAGACACACATATATATACATATATATACATACACAGACACACATATATATACATATATATACGTACACACACACATATATAAAAAAATTTATGTATATATATAATTTAATTATATATATAAAATTTAATTATAGATATAAAAATTAATTTTAATTAATTAATTAATTAATTCTAGAAAATGATGACTGCTGCCTGTTTTCAGCCACTGGTGCCTGCCTGCAGTGTACAGTGTGGAAATTCAGTGCTGTGTGGTTGGGTTTTGGTGGTGGTGTGGTGGGATTGGGCAGGCATGGAGAGGTCAGTTAGAACCTCTTCTCTTCTGGAAGGCTGTTTGACTGCCTCTGTCTCCTTCTAGAATGAAATCCCAGTGATGTCTTTCCATGTTCTCAGATCAGACTCCTACCCCAACACGCTTCCTGAAGAACTGTGAGGAGGTGGGGCTGTTCAACGACATCGACTGCTCCCTGGAGCACGAGTTCAGGAAGGCACAAGAAGAAGAGAACAACAAAAGGGTGAGTGTGAGCACCCTGAGCCCTGCTTTCCCCTTGGGCTCCTTGAAACTTTAAAGGGTACTAGATGAAAGTGGATAGCACCTTTTGGGTAGAAACTAGGTGGCACTGTAAGTTGTGACATGCTTTGTAAAGTATGGAAACAGTTGACAAGAAAAATCCAACAACCAAACCAGAAAAAAAAACCAACCTAGCATCACATTTCCAAAAGTGTGTATTTGCCAGGGTTTGATTCCAAGTCTCTGCTTTTGAGTAAACTGTAATACAAACCACACACCTCTTGAGGGAGAGGCTTGAGAAAAATAGATCTTATTTGAAGTAAGGATTGCAAACTTGCTCCAATACATTACAGGGAAATGTGGATTATAAGAAGGAATTTACTTCACACACACACAGAGTTTTGCTCTGTCTTTCAACACGATGGACCCCTGGATTTATTTGTCATTGTTAGCAGCTTTATTGTGTTTCTGTATTTCTCATAAAGTATTCATGTTGCAGGGGGAAAGTTTAACTTGTATTACCTAGTAGATAACATATCCAATTTCCAATTAGTATTCTTTTAGTCTCAATATTTGTAAGTTCAGGTTGAATTATATAGGCCACTTTGTATGTGGTTAAGTGTTTTGAGGGATCCTAAATAGCTGTTAAAATTTTCATGGAATTGTAAAAGAGCTTAATGCACTATAGGGGCCAGCAAGAGGTAATGCATGAAATTTAACTTCTCAAATAAGCATCCAAGTTCTAGCTGCTTTTGAGAAATAAAATGCATGAGTAGTAGGGGGCTTCCTACAGGAGCATATTGCTCCCTGCAGCCCTCCAACAACCTTCCCAGTGCCTCCCCTCCACAATGTTCCCTTTTGTGCCTCTGTTTCCCCCTCTCATGTTTCTGCAGGTCTTGGAAATTCTTAGGTAATGTGTCCCCTGCCAGAGGAGTTCCCCAGTTATTGAACACTGTGTTGTTTGGTTTAGCTCTGGCAGTGATCTCTATTTGTCACACTGGAACATTAACCAGCACCACAGACTAGAAGAAGGACTAATGTTGGCAATGCACTCTGCTGGTGAGGGAGAAGAACAGAGCTGGAGGGTTCATGGTGGTGGTTGTATGGGCTGGTGGATGACAAATTCACCACTGGCCATTTCTGAGAAACAGCTGAGCTGTCCTCCCAGGGAGTGCACTCACTGACTCCCTCCTGCATGAATCATGTGAAGCACAGAGCCTTCTTTCACAAATTTATATCTGTGTTTTGTTTGTGTGTTTGCTTTTCCAGTTTTCTAGTAATGCAGGGTAGGAGACTTGCAGATTTCTTTCCTTTTCACCATGGTCTTGTGGTGGGTGGTGTCAAGGCTGCAGTGTGCTGGTGCAGAACAGAGTGACTTGAGTGCATGCCCTGCTCTGCAGCAATCACATTAGCTATGGTTTTCCTTGTGAATCCTCTGAAATCCTAGAGGGTCACTGAGAAGACTAGTGTGCTGCTACAGGTCTCCAAGACAAGTGCTCTGAAACAGCTGAAGGAATACAAACCAACCAACTCTTCAGCCTGTTCCTGGAGCACTCTACTCATTAACTGACAGTCTGTACAGCAGAAGAAAGCAAAGTTCAGATCCTGTTTTGGCTGTTGATAAAGCTGTGCCATCATAAATACACATATATACATTCTCCCTCAATTTGACTAAACACAAGGTAAGAATGTCCACATTTTTTCAAGTCAAAGGTCTCTGCAACTTCTTATTCACTCACTGAGATTATCTTACATAGTGAGTGTCTTACAGTGTCAGCAAAAAAAGGCCAGGAAAGATGTTAATGTAGTGCTCAAGGGCCAGGCTCCAGCTGTAGGCATTGTAATGATTTCAAGCTGTGACTATCAGTTAGTTAAGCTGTTGTCCAGGTGATACCTCTAAACTCACATTAAAAGTCCAAAGTTCAATCTTAAACTGATAGTCTGAAATATCAGCCCACATTCAAAGATTTTAGTGTAATAATGTCTGTAAAGATAACATTTGTTTGTGAGCATCTTCACAGCATTTCTTCTGGGTAGTGTGGTGCACAAAGATACATCACAGCTCTATTGGAGGATCCAATCCAAAGGATTTTTTTCTGAGTTTCCATAAGCATTAATTGCATCAGGTGATTGATCTGCTTTATGGGCTCACTGTTGGCTTATAAAACTCCTTTGTTCTTCATAATTAACTTTTGCAGCATTCCTGCAAATGCTGTGTCTCATCTCTCCTAATGAACAGCTCATTCCAGAGGACGTGGCTGTCCAAAGCTCCTTCACGGTGAGACATCAAGCTATTGAAGGCACCACAGACATGGAACATGAATTGCAGGGGAGCAAGTCTCTGCTGGTTCCTGAGTACCTTAGCAGTGTGGCCCTCAAAGATTGATAGCCACCTTCAAAGGCATTTTGGTGCCTTGGTCTGACTGAAATAAAGCAGGAGTGAATCAGTTTGCTCCCAGAAAGGATCTAGTCTCCAGGGTTGTGTTGAAAATTGCTCAGGAAGTCTGTGGCAGAGCCTCAGATTGATTCCATATCTCCTCAGTCTCAACACAGGGCATCCCACAAACCATGTGTGTTAAAGATTTATCAGCTGTTGCTCAGTGTTGGTAAAGACAGGAAGAATTCTCTCCTCTCC
This sequence comes from Ceyx cyanopectus, assembly GCA_013401355.1. Taxonomy (NCBI): domain Eukaryota; kingdom Metazoa; phylum Chordata; class Aves; order Coraciiformes; family Alcedinidae; genus Ceyx; species Ceyx cyanopectus. The sequence goes on along the minus strand of VYZU01052811.1, from coordinate 254,934 downwards.
AGATGGGTAGGTTTGCTGTTTCTCTTAACTTGCAGAACTTTCATGGTAGACATGTCTATTTTATATGGCAGTTCTGCAGCTGGCATTTCAGTCTCCTGGCTTTGAGTCCTGTTTGGAGCATGTATCTATGTTATATTATGAATTCATAACATGACCTTGCAGAAACATTTAGGAAATGGGCTTTAACTTAGGCCTGTTGTGCTGGTACAACTTCATGCCTTCTGCAGGCAGGAGGGTCTGGTTTTTCTTCTTATCTAGCAATGCCCTGATGTATTTAGACCCTCATACTCTGAGAAGAGACCTGGATGTTCTTGTGGCAGTAAGTGTCTGTATCATGCAGCAAGGCAGTCCCTGAGGTCATGCAATGTTGATTGAGCTGAACCTCCCCAACCACAATTCCTCCATGTTCTTCTGAATTCCAGCTGATGAATCACCCTGCAGAGCTCTGTCAGGACAGTCCACTTCTCTTCTGCTTCTTATTGCCTCTGTCCCAGAGAAGTTGAGTCACTCTCTTGTAATGTTTGGGTTTTTCTTGTGTTTTGTATATTTTGGCTACCTCCAAAGAGAGGAGGCCTGCCTGATTTCATTCTGACATTTCTTTCACAACAACATGGCATAGCCGGGCCTTTTGCTTTGGTCTTCCTACAAATGTTTTTGATGGCACAGCTTTCTTGTTACCAGCTCAGATTTCAGCAGCACGGGCTGGATGCACATGATGAAGGGATAAACCTTCCCTGGAGTGGCATTTTAATAAGTCTATCTCTTAAGTAAAGCCCCTAAATCTTGGCCGTATCTTTAGAGCTGATAAACACAAGCTCTTTGCTCCCCAGAGTGGACTGCAACCTATATGGTTGGGTAGGTAATAAGATACTGCTGACTTATTTCAGAGCAAGGTGCACTTTTACTTTATTTATGAAGATAGACATGCTGGTCGAGGGCTTAATCACAGATGATAAATCATTTTAAGAAAGCCTATTAGAACCATATGCTGATTCTTTGTATTAATGTGGTGTGTTTGTTTCTAGCCTAATAAGGCAGGGCTCTTCCCCTTCCCCCTGCCTGGGGTGTGAATTATTTGAGTGATATCACCTGCTTGGGGGCATGTCCCTCGTTAGGAGGCATCCTTAATAAAGCCAGGTGAAGAGAGAAGGGAGGGATTCTTTCCAGAGCAAGTGAAGCTGAGTGGCTTTGCTCACCTTTGTTGAGTGGAAGTGCAAAGCAAAAGCCTGCAAGCTGAGCTGAGGAGGCCAGCGGTCGAAGGCAGGAGAAGCAGAGCATAAGGTTGTCATTTTGGGCCAGGTGGTTGCAATCCTGGAGGCTGTTTGCTGCCAGGGGTGGGTGCACTGACATTGCAGTTACCTCACCTTTCCCTCACTCAGAGGGGCTGCCACGGGAACAGGTTCCACAGCATCTAATGAGATCCACATTGGAGGGATTGTTCTGTGCCAAGTCCTATTTATCATTAATTGGTGAGTTTGCTTACAGAGCTTTCCTATTATTTGCTGATTATACCCCTCCATGTTTTATTATCTTGCCAGAATTCAAATACTAATAATTTCTTGATTTATAGTTTGTTTATACCTCTGTCTGCTGCCTAAATGGATGTAGTTAGAAGATTTCAAGACAGCAACAGCTTTTATGCTGACTGTTTCTTTCACGTTTTGCACATGGCAGTCATCTATTTATAAACCTCCCTAGGGACTCCTAAACCTTTGCAGTTGGGTTCCTCCCACCACTTCAAGCCCTTTTCTCCCTCGCTCCTCCGAGGCAGGTTTTGGTTTTTTGGCATGAGGACAATGATGGTGATTGTTATGTGAAGAAAATATCCACCAGCTATGAACCGCGGGTGAGGGGTTTTCATTTGTACCTGAAGCAAAATAAATTGGAAATTAGAGATATCCAGGAAGATAAGGGTGTTTTGACCACAAGGTAGGTGATTCTGATCCGAGTTGCTGGTGTATCTTACAAAATGTGAAACCAAAAGCCTGAAAACTGACTTGACACCAGTTGTGTGCACTCTGTAGCATGTGCTGTTTGCAGTGCTGTGTGAAATTACTGCATTTCCAAAAACCTCCAAACTTGACTGTTAAATCTGAAGTACTTTAGAGTAACAAAAGGAATAGTGGAGGGAAAAAAAAAGCCCGAGCAGCTGAGCACATGGCAGGACAGTTAATGAATGTCCCAGTGGGATGGATAGCCTCATACATCTCTGGGGCAGTTTCATTGACTTTAATGGAATTTCAGCTTTTGCCTGTTACAACTAGGCAGAGCTCTGCAGGGAGAAAAGCCTTTCCTCAGAGACTGGAAAAACAGCCCTGTGGGCATGAAGCGAGGTGCCTGGGTACTTGTTGATGTCTTGATAATATATAAAAATGGGGCTCTTTAAAAAACATACTAGGGAGGGGGGGTAAAAAAGTGTATTTTAACTGTTCTCTTATTGTAGTTTCTCACATGCTTCCCTCTAGAAGCTGCCAAGTCCACTCTTATCAAAGAAATAACCAGCCCCCTTTCTGCCCTGAAAAGCAAGTAAGCAGTGTGTGTGGGAAGGGACTAGGCAGGGGCTCAGCCTGTGAATGTGCATCTCCCAGTGCTGTCTGCCAGCCAGCCTGGGGCTGGGTGGGGAGAAGGAACTCAGGGTTACAAACAGTCTCTTTTGAATTTCTACAACCTATTAGTCACAGGAAGCTGCCCTTATTGATTTTGGTAAGAGAGGTCACTTTTAATCCTCTAAAGTGGAGAGAGCTACATGCACTCCCCATAGCATGACATTAAAAGTGACACAGCTCTGCATCAGTTCTGTGGCAAAGCCCTGAGCCTCGATGGATTATTGCCTCACTTTGCCATGGGTGTACAAGCTGCTAACCAGAGCACACTGGATGTAAAGGCTTTACAATGCTTGGTAAGGAAAGCACAGCCAAAAGAAGCTAGAAAATATGTGAGCAGGCTGCAAAAGTTGCCCCTGCAGAAACAGGCCATTAGTCTTGGGAAATTTTGTTTTCTCCTTTTTTAAAAATTAAAAAGTCAACACAGAGAAGCTGAGATTATCATATAAAAGAAGAAACAAAAGCTGACCTTACTCTATGATGATGAGGAAAGCTTTATTCTGGCTGATGGCCCTTGCTAGTTTTGTTTGTGTTCTTTAGAGAACTAAATCTTTGAATACAATTAGAACAGTCCAACTTGAATCTTTAGTGTTCCTCAAAATAAACAGTGGAGGTGAACTCTCAGTGGTTTTCTTTTTGTCTTTGTTATCCTTCCCCTGACCCATTTGTCCTGCCTGATGATCATTTGTGGCATACTATTAATGAGAGAAATCTTGATGGGGAAAATGCACTTAATGGGGAAAGGAAGTGTTGTAAGCCTGGAGAAGTTTGATTTTTATAATTTTTTTGTCTTTCTTTCTTCCCTTCTTTCTTTCTTTGGAATTCCAGAAAAAGACACTCCTGCCCCTTTTGATTTCATGCTAGTTTTTATAAGGAAAATTTGTTTTCTGAAGGTTTCACTATTTTTTCCATGAGTCTCAGTAAAAATGTACATTGTAGTATTTAGGGAAATGTGTCTTGTCATCTAAGCCTTGTGCTTTCTCTTCTCATTAGCTGCAGCTTGTTACAACTAGTTAGAAATTCCTTTTCTAAATAAGAGACATCTGGAAGGGGAACTGCAGTAAAACCCCATTAAGGTATAATGTTAAATTCTAAGCTGTGTAGCCTCTAAGTGTGATGTGTGTGATAATGGAGGTGCTTGACTTCCATGCCACAGCACCTTTTAATAAGCTGAAAGTGCTTTGGTTGTTAGCTGAGTGGGTCTTCAGCTTCTCAACAGAGATGAAAGTGTGCCTGTGTCAGCATCACTCCTCTCCTACATGAAGACTTATTTGCTCTTCTTCACCTTCATCCCTCACCTGAGGTGGGGGGTGGTGTTTTCTCCCTGGTGGAGTTCAGGGAGGTTCAAAGCAGGGACAGACAGGGAGCTGGCTTCATCACTGCCACCAAAAATGGCACCTAAGGACAGGCCAAAGCTGTCCCACCCACCTGCATTAGGGCTTCAGTTCTTTGTTTGCTGAGAATTAAAACACTCCTGTCATATGCTTGTTAGCAGAATTGCATGAGAAAAGATAGGGGAGTGTGAAAAGTATAATTTCCCCTCCCCACCCCCCAAAAGAAGGAAATGGAGTTAGTTCCTCCACTTAATGCTGAATTGGGTTGTCAAGGGATGTGTCTGTACAAGGGAAGAGGAGACATGAAGATGCTCTGCTGAAGTTGAGTATTAGAGTAGTTTTTCCATGGAAAAGAGGAAAATCAGCCTGGATGCTGCTGTTTCTGCTTTTGATAAAATATTTTTTCTCTGCTCACACTCCTGTCTTATCTCTGAGGGCTCTGTGTGTGCCCCTTAGGTTGTATATGTCTATGAAAGGTCTGTTTCTCTAATGACAAAGTTCTCTCCCATTTATACTATTTTTATATTCCCCTAAACTCCTGGAAGTGTAAATGCCAACATCCATGTTTCAGAAAAAACCCAGGAAAGCTATGAAGTGCATTATACCTCTGCACATAAGTTGTTCTTTTGTGGATGATTGTTTGGCTGGGATATTTTTCAGGTACAGATCTCTTACCCTGATTTCTTTGCTTCATCCATCTCAGGCAGTTAAATGCATCTAGAACTGATTTTCTGAAATGAGGCCAAAGTCCAAGTACCTCAATAAGTGTTCAACATGTGGTTGAGTTCCAGCATGTGGGTAGGGGTCTGCTGAGCACACAGTTTGCTGAATCAGGACTTCCCAACACTGAGGTCTTAAATTGCAAGCAATCCTCTGTTATCATGTGTTTTAACTGCTGCCTTCCATGCACCACGAGTACTGGGACTTGACTTCTCCAGGTGAAGAAAGCTGAAGCTGCTTGAACAGTAATTTAAGGGTAAAACCAATTTTGCTGAAACTCTGCTGTGACAACTGTTTTTTTTTTACTTCCTCCTAATAAATAATTATGTTACGTGAAAGGCAACAGTGATGGGAATTGCATGTTATGATTAAAACCTTCTTTTTCTCAAGGAGTAAAAAAGAAATGCTATTCAAAACAAAACAAGCTAATTTGTTATAGCTTTTTTTTTTTCACTTTTTTCCTTCTTTTTTCCCCTTTTCCTTCTTCTTTTTTCCCCCCTTTGCCAATATTAACAAAATAAACCCAGGGCACACATCCATTCTTCTGGATACATAAATTTGTGTAACTTCTTCAGAAAGTGCTTCTAAAAACCAGTGCAACTGTGTGTGGGTGTATGTATGTAAAACAGAAACCAAAGCAAAACAAAACAAAAAAAATTTAAAAACAATCAAATGCCAAAAGCCACAAAAAAACCCAAACAAACAAAAAGTATTTTTAAAAAGGTCTAACAAAAATGCCATTCTTTTCTTGTTGACTTGCATCCTTCCAACTTTTGGAGCAATAGGATGGGGCTCTGCCCTTGGTCGTTCTGCTTCTCTCCACCCTTGGTCACAGGCTGGGTCAAAAGTAGTTTCCACAGAGCAGACTCATCTGTGGGAAGCTGCAGGCAGGGGGAAAAAGGCAGGGAAAGCAATGTTCCTCTCAGAATATTTCTTCATATGCTTGTAGGGATGGAGTGCTCAAACTGCCTTCTTGATGTGTGGGGGAAGAGAAAACCCCATGTTTTCATACTGGAGTTGATCCATGTAATGCAGTGTTTTAAAACAAAGTGCTTGCTTTCCCCTTCTTTTTATCTAAGCTGCTAAGGCTTCAAATATCACTGGGCTTTCCCCTGCTTTGCTTACTACTTTTCAGTCTGAGTTTCCTCACATTCCATAATCAAACCAACTAATCTGTGTCCCCTTCTTCTTGAACAGCATTATCCTGACAAGAGAGCAGTGAAAAGAGCAGAGACTGCAGGACTTCTAACAATGCCACAGGGCCCCAGGAATAGGAATGCCCTGGAAAAAAAAAATAAAAAAAATCTCCCTTCCAGCTGCCCTTCATATTGTTGCCTCCCTGTCCAATTTACCAGAGAATTTCCCACTGGCTCTTGGCTCATTCCCAAATGAGAATGTAATCTTTTAAAGATTACACTGCATAATGGAGGGACAAGGAGCTCTTTATTGACTGGGATGGGGAGTCACTTGCTATTAGGCAAGGCAGAGGGATGGGCTGTAGCAGTGTTTTGTGAAGTCTGCCTTCTGCCTCCTTTTTGTGTCCTCAGTGCCAGGATGGCAGGTTGAGAGGGGGAAACCACTGCAGCAAAAGAAAGGCTTGAATGTAGGTAGAGATTATGGCAATAATTTATCACGTGGAGGATTGTACCATGACTATTGTATTGCCAACAAGATTAGATTACTAACCCAGTGCCACAGCATGTTTTCCAAGAAAAAAAATCTCTGCTGGTTCCGGATTTGATGCATTGAAAGGCTTTGAATGCAGGGTGGGAGAGAGGAGCAGCTAAGCAGCCTGATGTGGTGTCTGTACAGATGTTCTCTGGATCAGATCCCAGTCACTTTGCTTCTGTGAGCTGTGCCAGCTACACACCCTCACCCCCTTTTGGCTGCACTGTGGAACTCTCTCCATTTTAAACGTGCAGTCTCCTGTCAAAATTTAAACAAAAACTTCCCAAAGGGACCAGATTTGCTCATGCAAACCCCCTGGAAAGCTCCAGTCTAAAAAGGTTTTCATCCCGTGCCCTCCATTTACGACATCATTTGAAACAGGCTGCTTAATCCAGAGGATATATGTATGTAAGTGAGGGAATCTTGGGCCATTTCTAGTACAAAATGAATCCTGCTGAGGTTGGCGGGAGTCTGCAGTGTGATGATTTTCTAAAAACAAGTTAATTCTTTAAAAACTTTTTTTTTCCTGCATAGCTAGCAAGGTCACAGATGAGACTTTGCCATATAGAGAGTACAGATAGAGACTTGTAGAGACTGTTCATGATAGCAGTATAAGCTAAGTTAATTATGCAAGAAGAGCAGTTTCCTTTTGTTCATCAGCTGGAAAATGACTAGAAAATTGAATTTTGGAGACTTCAGAAATATATCATGTGTTCATCATTACCAGCAAATTAACTGGCTTCATGGCAGAGCCAATGTTCTGATTCTAAAGAGAAATGTAGGTGAACAAAGTAATTCTAAATGTATTTATTACTTTTTAATATGCTGCATGCTGTGTAGTATCTTAAGCAGTTTATTTCATTTTTGCTGTATGTACATTTAAATGTTCTCACACTGGGGTGCCTTATGAAAGGAGTGGTTATCACACGAGGCTGTTTGATTCAGTTGGAAAACTAAACATGAATCTGTAAATCAAGCTTTTATTCCTTCTTTTCTAGGGAAGAACTGGAGTTATGGATAAAATAATTGGTCAAACGAGAATACTGTTGTTTTTGGCAGGATATGAAACCTGGGGATGGCAGACTGTACTGTATTCTTATTCTCCCTTCCCCCCAATCTTTTCTTTCTCTTTTTCTTTCATATCTGTGAAGCTAAGGCAGAACACCTTGCTGTCAGGTGTGAGTGCTTTTCTTTATGATGCTGATATTAGAGCATCAATTCTATTGAATTTTGTTTTCTTTCTTTTTCACAAGTGGAAGTAACTTTAGATCCAATAGATAATTCCTGCACAACCCTCTCATAAGCTATATTTTAGCATTTTTCTTGTTTTCCTTCTGACTTGTAACTTTTCCTGCATTTTAATGTCAGTTGATGCTGAAATTGGTTTCAAAACCACAACTGGAACTTTTATTTACCAAAATATTTAGCATTCAGTTTAGCCCAGCCCTAGACTGAACACATCTGAGCTAGAGTAGCCTAAGAAGTTAGCTTTTCTCTCATCTTTCATGCACTTTACATTGTACTAAACATCATGGAGGGAGGGAAGCATGTAAAGGTGATTACTGTGGGGTTTGTATGGACAGTAGTTTATTACAAACTGCTGTGACTCGGTTATCTCTGATAGTCTGTTTATCATATCTCAAATGGAAGATGTTAGGGACACTTCTGATCTTTGCAGCAGTTAGGTGAGCTAAAGGCTAAATGATGAGACTTATTTTTGCATTGAATCTCTTCAGCAGAATGATTTTATTTTATTTTTTTTTAATTGCTTTAAAACAATAGATGTTTCAGTAATAGGTGAGTAACACAGAAAATGTATGGCAGTGATTTGGGTGATTTTTGTTGTTTGATACAGCTAGACAATGTCTAGCAAGCAAATTCACTCCTGTGGTGCTTTCAGAAGCATATGAGAAGCCATATGTTTTCATAGGCAAACAGTTGTTACCAAGCATATGCTTTTAGACAGTGGTTAAAAGGGCAGAGCAGGATCAGAGCTGGTTTTTAAGCTGAATAACGTGGCAATCAGTGTGACTCTGGACGTGCAGTGGCACTGCCATGTAGAGCTGGAACTGGAAGGAAGGAGAGAGATTAACGTCCCCAGTCTGGATCTTGGAAGAGACAATATAAATCTCTGTTCTGCTCTGAGCTGTGAATGCCTCTGCAGGAGTTATAGTAACAGACAAATTAGCATAATGTAATTGGCTGGCAAGGTCAGCACCTCTCCAGGAGCATTAGCAATGTTTACTGTAAGAAGAGACAGGCTGAGGATTGTGGGGTAGTGCGTTGTCTGTCCTTTTTGAAGGAAGAATAATCATGTTGGACTCCCTACATCACAGACTCTACTGTATCTGATTAAATTTCAGACTATCATATTTCTCCCTTAAAGCAAATAATCTAAAAGAACAACAAACACCATTCACTACTATCATACAAGTCTCTTCTTTTTTTTTTTTTGCTTTTTTTTTCTTTGAACCTTACTGAGTTTACTTTCCTCTTTTTTTTTTTTTTTCCCCCTCCTTTCTTTCTCTGTTTAATGGCTTTTCTCTGAATGCTAAACTTATGTATGTGAAATTGTGTCAAAATTCTGGGCCAGCTCTAGCTATCCAGGCTCCCTGGATTCAGCTTTGCAAACCCTTTCACAGCTCTGTGTCAAAAATGCAAGAGGTGTTCCTTGTTTTGAAGGAAGCCTGGTGTTGAGTCACAAACAGCACTGGCTTTTTAGCCTTTGATCTCAAATCTGACAGCTCTTGCCAAATGTTCAAAATGGGTTCAAGCATTCAGCTCTGAGATGCTGGGGAGATGGTTTCAGAGTACCACACAGGGATGAGATTGCCTTTTCCCATACACTGATCACAGGAACATCACAGGTGATGCTGTTCAGCAGCTATCTGCAGCTTACATCTTCTAAATACCATCTGTGAGCAGGGGTTGCCACTGTAATTTTTCTGAAGAACTGGCAGACAGGCTAAAACATGCCCAGAATCACCTTCAGAGGCATATCTTACTGGAACAGCCCAGTTCCTCGTGCTTAGTGGGATCCAGTGGATTTCCACAGTGCAGTCCTTTCCAGGGCCTTTGGATGGTGAAGAAAACTCCAGACAGCAATTCCTGGACTCCACAGCAGCTGCATTTTCATTCTTGTGTAGTAATTACTTCCAAACTGAGGTGGGTTTAAAATGAGCAGTGTTATTGTGCTCAAGGGCAGCACACTGTTGTTTAATGCTGGTAATTAACTAGCTGCTTCCTCCTCTGTCCCTCAGCTTTCAGATCCCAAGTTGCTTTGGTCGTAAGCATCCCAGTGCCATCCACTCTGCAGCACAAGGTGCTGTGTGGAGAGCACTCAGTGGCAGTTCTCCACGTGCAGCTAGGCTGTTCCTCAAGGATGCATCCCTGCCCTGCTCCTTCGTGGCTGAACTGAAAGCTCCTCTTTCTATGTCTCTAAATTAATTTTTCCCTCCTCATATAAAGTTGTCTGTCTGTCTGGGTCACACAACTCCAGCAGGACCAATTGTTCATTACTTAGGCAAATGAGTGTGTTGTCTCCTCAGCTGCAGTGTGGCCTCACCAAGGCATTTCAGAAAGCATGTGGTACTCGAAGGGAGCAGTCCATAATTTCCTGAGGATGGCTCCACACAGCATTTAATTAGTGTGACTGGAAGTGTGTACATCTGGGTGATTGTCTGCTAGCATTATTAAATATAGTGCAGCTTGTTCTCTCAGCATACTCCTCAGAAGCCAAGCCCAGTGTGTCCTGCTTTACAAAGCAGCATTCACCCCTCCACTGCTGTCACAGAACCTCAGGCAGATTTTTAGCCTGACTCTTCTAGAAAAGCTTGCCATTTTTAGTGCCCAGATTTGGGTCTACAGCTGACAATGCTTTAATTGGATCCAATTTTCTACAGTCACTGAGCTCTCCATCTCTGAAGAACTGATCCTGCAGTGCTATCTGGAATTGAGCACACAGTCAGTCTTTGCTTTTACTAATTCACATTTCTCTGCTCTACTATTTCTAGTTACCAAAGAACTGTTTTTGTCTTGCTGTTCTTCTGAAGGCATTCTTCAGATAACTCTTTTTCTGTATTGGCTGAAGCATCTTGGTTATGATCTCTTGTGATTTCTGTAACTGGGGAGTTGTTTGCCTACCAAAAGCAGCCTCTGTCCTCTGTCCCTGTTGTGTGGCTACCTTCAGAGCTGTGCTGCATTGGCTCTAAAAGCTATTCAGTGCTTGTCAGTTCCAAGGACTTTTTTAAGTGTATTTAACTTTTTTCCCTTCTGTGTAGAAATCTGACTGGCTTCCTAAATCCTAATGATTTCAGTCTTATGGCTGCAAAGATTATTAATGTTGTTAATCAGTTGCAGTCTGAATGCCTCCTGATGAACCTCATTCTCTAAGTTCTTTCGGTCCAAGATGTCGACTAAATGAACTCTCATCTCTCAGAACATCAACCTAGAACTGCCTCTGATGATTGTGGGTGCTGCAGAGCTGCATGCTTGTCTTTGTGATTACTTCCCAGGAGGTCTGGGGAATTCACTTGATCCCAGCTTGATGCTTCAGTGCTCCTTGGATCATTTTTTTCACTGATCAAACCCATTTTCCTACCAGTCCCCTTGCCAGCCCACTCCACTGGTTACATCTTTGATGACCTACCTCGTATGCAGCAAATGGTCTCTCTGGGTGTTTTTTGAGCCCACCATTGGCCCTGACTCCTGGATCTTTCCCAGCATTTTGTTTTAGTCCCCATGCAGTACGAGCCATCCTGGCCCAACACAGCTGCTGCAGTGGCTTGGGGTTAAAAGAATATTTAGGAAATGCATTTTATTACCAGGGTAGCAGCATTTCCACTTGACTTCTTAGCAGAAAAGTTAAGCCTGCTGGTTTTCTGCTTGAAACTGCCTGAATGGGGAAAAAAAAAATGGCTGTTTTGTTGCTACCATCCCTGCTCTCCTTTATCAACTCTCTGTCTAAAAAATGTTCTGGTGATTGAATGCAGTCAAGCAGCCCTTGCTGTAACTCATGCATGGTGACAATAACGGGCCAGTGAAATCAATTATGACAATTTCAAGGAAACTTTAAATAAAATATACCAAATGTAAATGTCAGAGTGCTGTTAACATATTATAAATGACTTGCATCCCGTTGAAAAACCTCACGCCTTCAGTGAGGGGCATCAAAGGCTTGCTGAAAGCAATTCCTGGAGGATTGCCCCCATCCCCCTGCTCCCCCCAGCTTTCTGTTTCATGATGGATAAAGACACAACTCCTCACAATAAAGAAAGGAAGGCCAGGTTTTCAACTACCCTCTGACTGGCCTCCAGATCTGGCAGCTGCTTTTGGATGTCTAATTGCTTGTCCTGCAGAAGTTGACATGCACCTACTTTGAGAAGGTTCTTAGAGTACCCACTTTGTCTGGACAATCTGTTTGATTTACAGAAATGACATGATAATGCTGGAAAAAAAACTTAGAAGTCTTGCTTATGGTGCTGTGATTTCTTATTGTTTATTTTTTATTTTAAATCGAAATTTTCCCGTTTTTCTGAAATAATATATAAGTATCAGATGCAGAGAAACAGTGTAAAATAGTGGATAAGCCACTGGATGTGCCAAAAAGACCCTTTCAGTTGAGTCCTGATTTTTGACTACAAAAGTAATCTTCCTTCCTTCCTGTGCTGTAGGCAGACATAGTCCATCAATATGTCTATATAGATTTTAGCATAAAAAGACCTTGATTTCACCTGAGGCCTCTAGGACTTCAGCCTAGTAAGCATGCTGGCAAAAATCTTTTTTTCTTTTCAGGTTCCTTACTAGGGCTTTTCCATTTGACATTCATGGCAAGCTCCCTTGTTTACAGCAACCTAATGGGACCATAATTGGGTCCCCAAGATAATATTACAGCTCTAAGCCAGTTTTTCCTTAGACAAAGTTCTATGGAGAATGTATTTTCTTATAACTGTGTTTTTATCCAAGCGTGTGTTGTTTTGTGTTTATTGCTGCTCCATCTGCTCTAGAGAATACATTTGAGAAGAACTAGCCCCAGTATGGCATATAATGTTTCATTAGCAGGCATAACCTCGTTTATTTGGTTTTTAAAATTGTATTTGGAGAAGGAAATCAGTTTGCACCATTGACACGCTGCCAGGTTCCTGTTTATGAATGTCACAATAGGCCAGTTGGAAGAAACAAGATAGTCTGTTTCTGGCCTTTGCATGCAGCATGGCACAAGTGGGCAGAGCCAGGCAACCATGTGTGCTCCCCTCACCCTGCAGCCTCCCAGTGAGCAGGATGGATGTGTAGGTGCAGCAGTGCACAGCACCCTGGGTGACCCAGACTGGGTTGTGCACACTCAGCATTCTGGTGTTTACACAGAAGCAGCTCTTTGCTGCTGTGTAGCTGCTCTTGCTGCTGGCAGCTCTTTGCTGAGCTGCTTAAATGGCTCTCTCAGGCAGGTCACTGGGTATGAAACGAGCAACCCTGAGGAAAATGGGAGATGTCTGTAGGAAACTTCACGACAGAAGCATGCAATCTGATCTCATCTTTTCCCACAGAGAAGCTATTTCCTTTCAAACTTTGGTAAGATCAGTCTTCCAAAGTTTCCTTCTCCTTGAAAATTTCTTCATTTAATTTCCTTTATATCACTTTTTAAAAAATTTTCCCTTAGTAAATGGTTTGTTGTGGTTACATCTGGTATGCACCATCTATTAATGTCTATATAGAGGACTTCATAAGTCAAAAGCATAGTCTGGGCAGATGTGCTTGAAAAGGAGGGTGGTGAGGGAAGAGAAGAGGGAATTGTGGAAGGCAAGGGTCATCTTTCAGTATTCATTTCTACTGGTAATTAGAGGGCACTGCTGAATATCTGTAATTACATCATGTCACAAAAAGACCCCAAATTCTGAATCTCCTACATTTTGGTCACAACACGAGAGGAGTCAGAGCATTTGCTTCAACCAGCAGCTGAAGTGGAGGCCAGTCAGGGCAGCTCAGCTTGCCCCTGGGACAGGTTCCAGTGCATCTCCCCAGCAGGTGAGAGGCAGAGACTAGAGGAGGTGACCCTGGGTGCCCAAGAGTGTCATCATCACAGGAGCAGTGTCATCATCACAGGAGCAGTGTCATCATGTTGGTTTTTTTGTCTGTGCCTCTTCAGGAGTGGCCAGAATATCTACACTTAAGAACAATTAATCCTAATTTAAAACAAAACAGGAGTTTCCCCACATGTTCCAGCATAGATATTTGGGATAACATTTTTCAGAGCCAGCCCCAGTACTGAAGTTTGACCTTCATTATCAGTCATTGTTCACTCAGGGAACAGCTAAGACCTTCAGTGTGTGTCGTCTTCTTATTGACTCCTTTTCCTTGAGGAATATAGTCTAAAGGATTTATTCTTGTTGTGGTTCAGAAGTCAATCTTTCAGGTTTGGGATTGAATGTGTTGTCTGCCTCTCCTATTCTCCACATTTGATCAGAGCTCTAATTTGTTTTCTCGCCAGCTTTATGGGCTCAGAAATTGGAATTCTGAATTATATTTAACTTTAGTTTTCAACCCTGAGTATTTCAGTGGTCAAGAAGATGCTTTGCATGAGTCTTGGTGACAAAGTGTGCATGTAAAGGTGGTTTCTTTTTCCTTTTTCTCATGAGGTGACTAGGGAGTTTATCTTCCTCTTACTACAAACAATCCACAGTTGGTGACTGATAGGAAAAATAAAGTTCTCAAGGTTACTGTATTTTTCATATGTATACACTGTGAGGTTTTTTTTAAATAAACTGAGTTTTGTTTGTTTTTAACTGGGCCAAGTTAACCCCTGCAGCTGAGCAGCCGTGTGTGCTGTGTGGGCAGGGTAACAGCAGAGCAGTTTCACTCCAGGCTTCCTTCTCTAGTAGTATCCTGCTCCCTCATAGCTTCTTTGTTTGTGGGTACGAGTTATCTGTGAACTTTTTGTTTCGTTAAATAACATTTTAGGGCCTCCAGGTTACCTAAACCAAAGGTTATATAAGTGCATGTTAATCAAGGCCTCTGGGCTATAGGGAGAATAATAGAAATTACTGTTTTCTGAAGTTCCATGTACTGCTTGTTACTTTGGGAAGATAAAAGTTGACTTGTCAGTCTAAGCAGACCTAGTACACAGTAAACAACCCTCAGAGTAAATCAAAATGCCCTGCACTTACCACAGAAATAATTTTAAAATGAAATATATATATATAAAATTGATGTTAGGAGAATATGTGCTTAATATCCTAATGATAAATAACAAGTTAGAATCACAGAAGAGTGGTTAGTCAATCTGTGGGCATTTTTCTGTTTATATTGCCTGTAAAAGCACACAGTTGCTTTTCATTTCTTTATTGTTGGTTACAAGATCTATTAACTTGGGATTTACCAGGGGCCAGTTAACTTTTCATACTGTTGATACGTTTAGAGTTCTAATTGTAATCCTATAGAACAAGATGAGGCATTTATTCCCTTTCCATTTTTCTCCCTCTTCTTTTGACAGAATATCTCCATGCATAACACAGTTGGAGGCACGATGTCAGGACCTGGATCTCACCAGCTGCCAAGCACTAGGATGCCAAACCACGACAGCAGTGTTGTGATTCAGCAGGCCATGCCATCCCCACAGTCGAGTTCTGTCATCACACAAGCACCTTCCACAAACAGACAGATTGGGTGAGTCCATTTCTGTTCTCTTACTGCTGCAGTCTCTGCCTGCAGGCACTGTGGGTAGGGCTGTGCAGCTCTGTGGTTCTCAAGGCTCAGCTGCACGAAGGACCACGTGTTGTCCTCGTGATTCTTGAGGTTATGGAGTTTGTACTTGGTGCTGCCTGCCCTTGGCAAGGAGCCCTGCAGCCTGTGTTGCAGCCTGTGTTGCAGCCTGTGGAGGAATGACCAGGTTGATAGATCTATCTAGACCTAGGGCTTTGATTCAAGCAGGGCACAGTGATGTACTGGCAGAGAAGTCCTGCTTTCTCCCTCAGGTTTGTTCGGTTTTATCTGCCAATGTTGTTTCTGTAACTGCTCTGGGGAGAGAGACTATTTCTGAAGCTGTTTGTTTCACTTCTTCAGCAGAAGTTGTGGGTGCTCAGTGGGATTTGGCTGTTTCCTACACACTCTGTTTTTTTGAGGAGTGCTAGAAGACAAAATAGAAAGACCAACAGGATAAATAGAGTTTGGCACAGAGATGTCTGTGAACAGTTGCTCAATTTGTGATGATGGGTCCATATTTATTGCAATAAACTGACTGTATGGATGCTTATTGTATTGGCTTGAATGACAATTGTGTGCTTGTGTCTGGAGAGCTGCATGAACAAAAACATCCATGTTTGATACGCTCCAGTTTTGTTACTTGCAGCAAACATGAGGTCCTCATAAGTCACAATAACTTGGTTTTAATTACACAGAGACTAACCAGATGGCTTGAGGGTACAGTTTTTCATCACAGAACTCTGAGAATTTGGGGGGTTTTATGCATGAAAACATGTGGATATCAGTGGAATAAAACCCCAGCATGGCTCTGGATTCATTATCTGCCATTTGTCATTTGGTTGCATCCACTGCATGATAGGTGCAAAAGCAGCCTCTGTCCCCAGTCATTGTCTAAATAACTGATGAGCAACTTTGTCTCTTGAGTAAAACCAAGCAGTGAAGTCCTGGCATTGAAAACTCTAAATCCATTTATTCTGGAGTTTTCTTTTGAGGTTCATGGTGTCTGGTGCAGACAATGGGCTCTCCATCTCTCCAGCCATGCACAGGACACAGGTTCCATCTTCTGTAAAGTTCCTCTATTTTCCTTTTTACTGCTGCTTCAGGATTTGAATCTTAATATGGAATTGTGACAGTATGGGTTAGGTAAACATGTCTGATGATGTGCCTTTTGTATGGTATGAAATCACTGAGATTTCATCTGTCTGCTGCTCTCCTGTGAATCCAAGAACGTTGTTGGCCCACTCTAGTAAATGACAAGGGCTGGGAGAGAGGGAGGGAGAAAGGAAGAGTTTCCTTTCTCCATTTTAGAAGGAAAACCAGCTAATGGGTTCAGGATTAGTAAGCTCCTGTTCATATTGTGACACACTAGCTCTAGTGGTAATTATAATCCTAATTAAAAATAACAACAGCAAAAACCAAACGGCTTTTAATACTCAGTGGCAAGGTGTTTAGTATGTTTATATGGGACTGCACTTGGCTTCCAAACAGTTGTTTTTATATAAAGACAAAAAATGTGGTTTTGCAACACCCTGTCAGTCAGGTTTTCTGTTTGTGTTGGTTCGGGGCCACGGTGATTAGAATCTCAGAACTTGGAGGGGCTGAGGATAAAAAGCCCTATTTCCTAGTTAGTGGTGAGTGTCTCATTTGGGAAACTTTGCCATGACATATCTTAATCCTCCCTTGTGACTGAATCACACAAATGTTTCCTAAGCCTGAGCCTAAAGCTGCTCTGCTGGGCAGCAGTTGTCAGCGTTTGGGTCTGGGTGAGCTGGTGTGGGAATGAAAGTTACTGTGTGACCTTCAGCATACTCTGTTCCCATCCTTCCCTCTTCCTAGGAGGTTTTAGGTTTTGTTCATTGTGTGTCCTAGGAGATAATTGCTGCTTTTTTTTACTTCCTCTACTTGCCAAAGTGTCGAGCATCCTTGTTTGTGTGGTGCCTGGTTTATTTATTCTAAGAGCATGTCGTTTCCATTTATCTTCAGCTTATCCTTCTAAACGTGCTAAGAATTATATCCAAGACTCATTCATGAGGAATACAGACTGGAGAATGGTTTTGGTATTAGGCAACTGAAGGAAAATCCAGATTGATTCAGCAAATGCTTGAGTTCTGCAATTTAGTGGTTGTGGTTGGCCTTGCAGTTGAGATGGTTCCACTTTTTACAAGCCCAAATTCACAGGTGTTCAAGTCAGTGGGTTTGGGTTGGGCTCCTCTTTTTTAATAAAATAAATCTGAGGCTGCTCCAAGGGATAGATGTGTCCTCACCACAGAGAATTGTGCCAGGGAATATGCCTTTTAATGAACAATCAAACCAGCAGAGAGCAACTGGGTAAAACTCTCACTGAATGCTGTATGAGCACAATCAAGCCCTAAAGATTATAGAGAACCATCTTGTAGCATTATTCTGATTTTTATCACAACCACAACTATTTCAGTGTCAGGCTGTGGCCAAGCCACCTGCAAATGTTTGTGATGGCCTTACTCCAATGAAAACAGGGAACAGCAATGAAAGGCTTTTCCACCCTACTCACAGGCTGTGCTCTAGCAGTAGAAATGGGACCCACCTGTGCCCCACACAGCTCATGGCATGGGGAGAAGTGGGCAGGTTCACAAGCTGACATTCCTGAGGTATGTAATTTTTTCCTTAATTTATTTTTTTTTTTCATCCCTTTCCTTGTCTCTGTGTCTCCCTTTTTTTCCTATCCCTCCTCTGGCTTTGGGGGCTTGCCTGTAAAATGAGATATTGGCAGAGGGCATGGGAAAACATGACAGAACAAGCATTTTTGGGCACGGATGTATCTACACTCATTGTTTCAGGTATTAAGCTTCAGCTACTACTGAAAAGGCACCCAGCCAGATTCATTAGAAAAAGGGAAGAGCAAGAAGGAGTGAAGGATGTCTTGGGCTGATTAATAGCACATCGTTTGGAGATAAGAACCATAAAGGAAAGGCAGTAAGGCATGTGGAGAAAATGATGTAAGACATGCATATGTCACAGCTGAACCAGCCTGGGAGGCAGGACTGTGATCCAGGCTGCACAACAGCACTGCTTGTGTTCTGGGGTTAAAGAGTTCCATTTTTTCTGTCACTGAGTATTCAGCAATGTGTATGAAACTTATGGTCAGACAAACTGGTGACAGCACAGTGCACTGTGGCTGGTTTATCTGGGCATGCCTTTTGCTGGCTAAGATGACTTTTTGAGACCAGCAAAGACTGTAGGTGGCTGCAGCCTAACAGCTCAGTGTTCTGGGGAAAGTAACCTGCTGGTGTTTTCAAGCTAGTGGCAGACACAACTAAGTAAATATTCTAGCTTGAAACTCACTGGTACAGCTCTGTAGCTGAAAGGGAACAGGGATTGAGGGTTGTCACACATCCAGCAAGTGGTTAACATTGCACTAAAAGGAGACACCAGTCCAGTTTCAGTGAACTGGGGCACCAAAGTGTACACAGAGCACTGACCATGTGATGTAGATTATCTGTTTTCAAAGTGTTATAGAGCATTTTAATCAGGATAAGATGGTCTACTGGCACAGCATCAGAAGGGGAAAATTGTTACCACATTTGGTGAAATGCAAGTAGGTAGGAGAAGGTGACAAAAGGTGTTTGGAAGATTCCTCTGGTGCCTTTATGTACTGAAGAATCATGGTACTGGTGGGTGGGAGGACACCCCTTCAGTACCTACCAGCAGCATTCATTTTAACACCCATACATTTCCTTCCCTCTCATGATGCTCTGTGTCTCTGTTTCCAGGTTATTGTCTTGTCATAGGGCTGAATGCTTTCCAAACAGACACATGTCATGGGATTGAGGTTCCGTGGTACAGAGCAGTCCACAGCTTTGGTTGAGCAGGATGTAAGATCTAACATCAGTTAGATCAGTGGGAGAGGTGGGAAGGGGGAGATCATCTGATGATGTTGTTCTGCCCAAAGGGGATTTTTTTCCTGTCTTTGTACTCAAGAGTTGGGATTTATTCCCCATTTAATGATCCTGCTTGACATTTAATGATCCAACCTTGACATCAAATCCCATCAAGACACGTGTGTGGCAGTCCTAAGTCTCTCAGAAGCTCAGGTGAATTTCTTATTCAATGTTTACAAGTGAGCCATTCACAGAAACAAGTTCTTTTTGTAGCTAACAGCTAGCAGAGAGTGGGACAAAATGGAATTTCCTAGATGGATCCTCTCAAGCTGTTCCCTCCTTTTAAAGCCAGATGCTGCCAAGTCCCCCAGTGCTGGGTCGGGAAGATAAGAGCAAGCAGCACCCATCCTGTGTCAGACACAGCACAGAGACTGTTCACATCTCTCTTCTGCCCCCAGCCATCTGCTCCTGTGCCTTCTCCAGAACGTTGTTCTTGGGGTAAGGTGTAGGGAGGGCTTGGAAAGCACTGATGGAAACCAAGATGACTTTCAGGGGATAAAAAGGAGAATGATTAGCCAGGTAATGAACAGTCTGCCAGCCAGGAAGGGAGATGGTTTATTGTATTTCTTGTCTGACTTGAAGTCAACTGTTATCCTGACAGCTATGTGCTTGTTGTACATGCTGTTTGAATTTATTAATGAACACAGTATTTTATTCCTCACGTTTTCTTCTTGACAAAGGTCCTAAGCTTCTTAGAAATACTGCTTGAGAACACCAAAAAAAGTTGTCAGGGATGTTGTGTTACTCGCTGGCTCTGGTGAGAACTGGGAGAGGAACCTTCTCCCTCCTGATGGTTTCAGGGAGGCAGTGAAGCCACTTCCAAGCCAATTCTTACTGAAGTGGTTTCTAAGAAATGGATTATGACATCTCTGTTCTGGAAAGCTTGTGTCTGCCCCCCAGAATTGCAGGTGAGCAAGCTGAGAATGCTGTAACACACCCATAGCTGCATCTGACCAGAACACTGAGCTTTTACAGGTATGATTTGGCTCCCACATCAGAGTGAGTCATAAATAGGATTTAAATGTGATATACAGAACATGGAGAATACAGCACTGATTGCTTCATTTCAGAGGTTGCTATCTCTTGCATACCTCCCATGTATATATATAACACACAATGTCTAAATCTTCTCTGAAGGTGTCATCAAAATTTATAGTCAGTGCTTCTGATTTATGTGACACTCTGAACTAAACCAGATGTACAAACATTTTTGGATGGAACAGGATCTCAGAGTTGCTGTGGTTTTGATGCAACAGATCAAGCTTTTTTTCTAGACCAGAAAAGCTCTGCACAGCACAGCTCTGCTCTTCATCACAGGTTTGCACTTCACATGCCCTAATGCCTGACTGCAGCATGGGTTTTATCCAAGTGTCAGCCTGTTTGACAGGTAACTAAGCCACAGTAAAACACTAACTCAAACAATATAGAGTTTGTTTGGTGAAAGGATTTAAAAAAAAATCAAGATATTTTCTTTTTCTTTAAGAAAGCAGCAAGTTTTGGGGTGCTGCCTTGGACTGTTTTAGTTCAGAGATGTTTGGGAGTGATGCAGAGTGGCTATGAGTTAAAAGTGAAAAGCTTGATGTGCAAAGAACTTTGCTAAAAATCCACTTGCTCACTGAGAAGTTGTGTTTGTACCTGTTTCAGTAAGGGAATTGTCCCTGATGGGCTGAACAGAAACCAACTCAGTTTGATATGCTTTGTCAATTTGTGAATGCTTTCAAAGGGGTATCAAATCAAACTCTAAGTTAGCAAAGTGTTAATGTTGGTTTTTTTTTAAGCTGGTACCTGACTGAAAACTGATGACAGTAGTTCAGAGGAAAATGCCTCAGGGGAAACACAGAAGTTATAGATTATGTGTAAAGTGTATAGATTATATTTTATTGCCTATAAAAGTAGACCTCTCTAATAATTGATGAGCTAGTTTTAGAAGTCAATGGCATGGTATGGTCCCATGTAAGGCATATATATGGTTTTATTTATGGTTATGAACAGGCTAAATACACATTTGAAAAAAAGCCAGGAAAACAAAATACAACTTAAATCAAAATCATAGATAAATTTAAGATGACAACATCACCAAAATTACTTCTTTTAAGCTATTCAGATGATGCTTGATTTAGAAAGAAAAAAATAATTTAAATAAATCTGTCATTTTGGAGACCTTCTAGCAAAGTGGTAAATCATCATTCTAAATTCTCTTAGTAATATTTAGTAAAAAATTGTTGAGGTGAACAAGGAGTTGGTGGCTAGACAGGTAGATTGAGAAGTGTTCATTTTTATGAGTGAAAAAAAGAAGTGTTCCTTGCAAGAAGGAACAAATGAGAGGGTGTTTTTTAGAACCATTTGCTGCTGGGAGCATTTGTGTTCTGCCAACACAGACCTGAGTTCTGAGCCCAAAGAAATGAGCTGGAATTCTGCCATGGGAGGAAGGGGCTGTGTTGTTCCTCCACCTGTAGGATCATAGCTTTATGAACTGAAGGGGCAATCTGAGCTATTACCAGCTTCCTCTCATGCAGGTGAAGTGAATCAGCTGTTCTGATAGTGTCCATCAAAACCAGGGAGGTAAGAAAATCTTTTCAGTGTCCAAAGGAGTGAAATCCAAAGCCCTGGCTTATTTGACAGTGTGTAGAGAATGGTGCATGCCTCCCAGGGAGTCTGATTCCTGTTATGTTCCTTTTGTCTAGTTCTGTAACCAGAGCATCCAGCCTGACCAGTGCTGCAAATGTAAGGCTCAAAGTCAAATTCTTATTTATTTTCAACCCTCCAAACTGAACTGCAGTGTATGTAACACATGGTGGGTGTTGCTGCCACATCTTAGGGATGCCTCTGGTGCTGATGCTCTCCTGGGGCATCTGAGATGGGCAGAAAGCAAAATCTGACCCAAATTCTGATTGTTTTTCAGTTTTGTTTGGTTCTGAGTGGTTTTGTTTGTCTGAGGTTGTGTGGCACAGCTATGAAACTGAGTCCATACTGAACATCTGTGGTCACTGAGTTGTGCAGAGCACTTTTTACATACTGCAAATGGAAGAGTCGTGTGGAAAACTTCACCATTTTTACAATTAATCTCCTTTCTAGTCTAATTTCTTCTTTATCTGCAGTCCATTCCATGCTCAGAGAGGAAAGGGACCTACAGTGTCTTCTGAATTGTTTTTGATCTGTGGGGAAATAAAGTAGGAAGGTAATAATATCTACTGTGAAGTAGCAAAAAAAAGAAGTCAGTGAGTTCCCCTTGTGCCACACTAAATTGATGTGGAGAAATATATAGATTCTGGGCTCCATGACAGGGAAGAAAATCTGTACTTGCTTCCAGATTTTCCCCTGGCCTCTGTATAGTTCTGTTGTTCCAATTAGAAAGTTGTGACTCAGAGGTTTTATTCAAAATCTATGTAAAACATAATAGACAAAGTTCACTCCAGAAGCCATCAAGTGAAACTGTATTTCTCTATGGGGAAAGCTGGGGTCCCTTCCAGCCTGGTCTTTTTCTACACACAGCCTAGTAGCATGGAGGTTTTTGTTGCACATTAATGCAGCATCAAGGGTTTGGGGGCTCTGATTCCTATAAAGCAAATGCTAGACCCAAGCAGAACCAATAAACCCTATATATAAAAGAAAACAGTGGTTGAGAACAAAAAAAAAAACACATTTCAAACGTTGAGGGAAAAAAAAAAATTAAAAATCTGTGGTTATTTTGGAGGAAATGTCCTTGGAAATGTTCAGTTTTCCTTGTGACCAAGTTGGGAAGCTCTGAGGTATGTCCTTGAAGACAATGTAAATGTCCCCAAGCCAAAGAAACGATTGCATGTTGACAGTGAAAACCCACCAAGGAGGTATATATTTCCTTCTTGCTCCTCTTGCTTTCCTGTTACATCAACAGGAACACAGAGACATGTCTGACATGTTTACAAGCCCTGGCTTGTTATTTGTGTGATGGACAGAGAGCTAAGAGCTGCACTGCCAGTGCTGCTCACTGGGGAAACCTGGGGCTCATTAAGGGAGCTCATTTGTTAGTGCTTGGGTGTTCACTGCTGGAAATTACTTGGGAGAGCAGTTGTAGCAGGACAGGAGAGAGCTCAGTAATAGACCTGTAGAAAAATGACGAGGGAAACAGCAGCTTTGGGGGAATAGGATGAAAAATATTAACATTAAAGTTAAACTAGTATATTTTTAATAATTATTTATTTATTGGAAAGCAGAATGTCATTTGCCTGAGCTAGGTAATGACCTGTAATGTTTTTACTTGTTAGTGGTTTCCTTACCTGAATGAAAGGTAAGAATTGCAGTGGAAGTTTCACTTGAGTAATTGTCAATATTGGGTTATGTCATTTCTGAGTGTGTTCAGTGTTCCTTTCTGTGGTGTCTTCTCCCAAGAACTGTGGCTGCTTTGAATCTTCTCATGTATTTTTTTTATAATAAAGGCTGTGCATTTTAAAACCAGAAAAGCAGATAGCCAGGTGAAGGGACTTCTCAGCATGCTGCTCCCTTTCTCCCTGCTCCTTTGGCAGCCTGTGGAAGCAGATGTGCAGGGAAGCAGGTTAGGTCCCAGGACTGGAGGTGAGTGTACCTGCTGTGCAGTGCCTGCCTTGTTGCTGAGCTCAGTGTGCTTTCCTGGCTGGGAACAGCAATGCTGCTTCATCCCAGCAAGGCACGTGGCACAGCAGTGCAGCAGAACTGGGGGAGTAGATGGAGAGGAGTTGGCATTAGGGCAGCAGGGTGCACTGGCAAAAGGACAGGCTGAAATCAGTTAACATCAGTTTGAAGGTGTCAGGCTTTGGTTGGGTTTTTTTTGATGCTCTCTTTGCCTGCACCTAGCTGCTGTCTTTGCCCCTGGGTCTGTATTTTGGTGGAGTTGCCCAGACATGATCTTTTACTGCCACTTGTGACGTTTCCAATTCCATTGCTATGGTGGCTCCAGAGTTCAAACCTTTAGCCTAAAACTGAACTAGGCTGAAGGGCCATTACTGTCAAGAATAAAGCCATGTACTGTAACTGAGGGTAATCAGTTTGGATCAGATTTGCAGATTCTTTGTATTAGCTTTATCAGGTCGAGCCATCAGAGAACAGATAGACAGGTAAGACCGAAAGACCTCTGAACCCAATTAAAGTTGTACCACAAAGAAATCAAATTCATGTGGTTTACATTTCAGAAAGTTACATTTGGTGGGCTGTACTTACTTTTACTCTGTAACCTAATGCAGACCATGTGAACATTTGAAATTCTTTTAACAGTTAAACCAGCTCAAATAACACAGAACCAGAGCAGCAATAAAGAATGAATTAAGACTGATTGCAGCTACAGCCAATTTTTTTTTTCTCTTAAAGAAATATAAATGAGTGATATATTTTTAAACTACCATATATATAGCAACTTTGTCTCCAGTTTTTAGCACGACAATAACCATTCTCTTATATTTTAAAGTAAACATTTGGCTTAAAAGCCAATCCTAAACCTACAGTATTTTATTTTCAGTGTTTCAGGGTGGGTTTGGATGTGCTGTGGAACCCCTGCTATTCTCATTGATGCACATAGTTTGGGAATTGGTCATACAGCTATGAGATAATCCTGAGGAGCTGACATTTAAAATACTTGGCACAACAGGAGCACGAGGATGTGAGGATAAGCAAATAGGTGTTTTATTTGCAGTCCCTTGTCTTAAAACCCATCCATAAGTGACCAGCTTTTCATTCAGAAACACTCCTTGCTTGCTGACTTTATATAGGGCTTATGTGTGGAGCAAGCAGATGTTTAGCTGGTGAAGGCTGGTGTTTGTTCAGTGGCAGAATGAAATTAAAATCTGGACTGAATCAGAGTCCTGGAGTCTCCAGGAGACCCGACTGGAGATGGACAGTGCTAGATACTCCTGTGTCCTGCATCTCACTTGAGGAAAGTGGTGCAGTTCACATACAAAGGTGACAGAATTATTGGCTTGGTTACACCAGGATCATTCATTTGGACCAGTTTCCTCATTTCTGCTCTGTAGCAGTGATTTTCCAGGACTTTGGGAGGCTTTCCTGGCATTAGTGGAAGAGATCAAGCCCACAGCTCTTGTGTCATATTCTCTCCTGAAAGAAGAACTCTGTAGGACCCCAACCCTTCCCTAATATCTCCAAAACACTGAAATGCAAACTTCAGTCTGCCCATACATCCAGAGCAACTCCTTTTGCTTCCCCCTGATGGAAGGAGCCTGCTGAACTCCAGGAGAGTTGCTCCGTGGCTTTCAGTGGGCAGTCTGCAACAGCCTTACAGGGCTGGAAAGTGAATAAAAGCCACATAAAAATGCTGTGTGTGCTCACAGACCAACAGATGAGAGCTCCACCAGTGTGAGAACACCAAGCTCAAGGAGCAGGAGAGGAAATCCATGATGCCATAGCCTGAAAATATCTAGCTTCTATCAGCAGGGACTCTCCAAACTGGAGTGTCCAGCAGCCTCTGCTCTGAAATACCTGCACCTGGTGTGCTTCCTAGGCTCTTGGAACAGAGTGCTCCAAGAACGCTTGATGTCTGTTGTGTTTTCTAACAAGCTATTGACAGCAGATGAAGAATAACACCCTCCAAACAATTAATGCAGCCTGGGGCCTAACCAGAAAAATATTGTTTTCCAACAAGTCCCACTGACAGAGCTGCTGCAGCAACCTTTCAAAGCTGCACCCACATCTGAGGACAACAACAATAAAACACTGTGCTGCTTTTCTTACCTCGTAAACTTGTCATCTCAGTGTAGCTAAACTTCTTAGCTGCCATCCAGGCTGTAAACATCCTGATGTGGGGAAGGTTATCAAACAGGTCACTGGGAAGCAGCTCTCATATTATCCAGAGTATTATCTAGAGCCCTCAGATTTCCTGCAGCCCTTTCAATCTGGTTTAAGACATGGTTATGTTACAAAGACACGGCTCTTTCTTGGCAATTGCTAGGCTCCCTGATTTATTAGGTTGTGCTAATGGATAAAGACTAAGTGCTCAATCTAATCTGACCTTTCAGCCGTGCTGGCTGTCAGAGTGCCTTTGCTGGTCACCCCATCTGTTTTACTGGTGTCCCTCTAGGAAAGTGGAGCAATCTGGGAAGGAGACACATTCCCTTTGGGTTACCAGCTTTAATTCTGCACCCTTCACAACATCTATTATTAAATGTGGAGTACCAGGCTGCTGCTTGTGGGAGCAGGACCAAACACTCTGTATGCCAAGCACTCCACCATCCTTATCCCTTTCTCCAGTGATGTCCCCAGTTGAACAGGCAGGAGTCTGCACAGCATTTACACCAGTCTCAGAACTTTCTTTAGTCCCTTTTTTCAGTGCTAGCCTCTGCTCTGCTGGCTGCCAGGCAGTCCCTCCACTGCTTTCTTCAACACTACTAGAAGGAGGAGACTGCACTGTGCTCTGATGAAGATTTGGTTTTAGAGTTTCTGAAATTGAGTTTTGCTGACGTTAAAATTGAGATTACATAAAATATGGATAGCTTGAAGGATTAAAAAAAGAAGTGGCAAGAGTCACCCTCTCTTAAGGTCAGTTTTCCCCATTATAAAGCAGCGTATTCCCAGATCCTGGGTCCTCTTAAAGACTTCCCTCTCTGCACAGCCAAGTGCCTGAACCTCACCATCAAAGAACGGACAAGAATCATGTAGCAGGTTCCTGCCCAGTTCACATTTATTTAACCCTTTGTTACCACTATTTTCTTTTCACCAGGCATACTCTTTCTGTCTGAAACAGAAGCTGGGATTGCTGGTGCCAGAGAGTTAACCTTATTAATAAGTTCTGTGTTTATTGTCAGCAGGCCTTGGTTGCAGTCTTCTTTCTGGGCCAATAGGTCAAGGGGCTCTAACTCACCACACTGCCGCCCAGCAGGGCTGTGGCATCCTCCTTTGTGTCCCTTGGCAGGGCTGGTGGGCAGACAGAATGTAAACTGTCAGGCTACAGAGGACTGACACGCTCACTTTGCACTAGCAGTAAGTAAACAGATTTATGTTGGAGGAAAGAACAATGAGTCCAAACTCCTTTTTGGAAGATGGAGTGATGACTGCGCTCAAAAAAGGGGAAAGAAAGGGGAAAAAACTAAGAAAGATTATTTTCTTTGTGCTTTCCTTGGAACTGTCCCTTTGTCTTCACTAAGTGGAAACTTCAGGAATTCATCTGAGCCTTTCACCCATCACTGCTGTGCTGGGAGAAAGCAGCAGCAGCAGCAGCAGTGGGGGGAAGAATGTTGAAGTGCTGGTGCTCAAATGTTTCCAGATGTTCTGTACTCATCCATCGGTTCTCACCCTCCACCCCATCACCACTGGGCACCGAGCTCAGCCATCCAGGCCAGAAGGAAACCTCCTTCTCCTTTCCTAGAAACCCCTGTGTCCCAGAGCAGTGTCTGTAGTGCTGATCTAGGGCAGCTTGCCCAAAGGCAGTGTCACAGAGGTGCTGGCAGAAATGCAGTTCAAAGACTTCCCAGAGCCAGGGCACTCTGTGTGGGAAGGAGGCAGCAGCCCTTGCTGGGCTCATGGCTAGAGGAGCTTCTGCCAGGCTGAGATGAAGGATTAGCATAACTCTTCTCCCACCGTGCCCCCTGCCTTCAGTACAGAAACAGCAGTTACTTTCCACTTCACTCTCTGTGCAAAACAAGGCTGAAATATGATATTTAAATTATTCCCAAGGATGCATCTGCTGAAAGGGAAGGCACGAGCCAGATTCTCCCTTGTGCTTTTTTTTTTTGTCACAGCCTTGGATTTTGGATCGTTATATGGAGGGAGAACACACGCTAATTCCTAACACTGCTAGTGTTTCAATGAGCACTGCTATCAATCATTTAGAGTCTCTTTCTTATTATATTTGGGTAACTAAAATTGCCAATAGTGCAACAAAATCAGCCAAAGTCAGCCCACAGGAAGAAAAAACCCCAACCCAACCAAACAATAGAATTGAATGTGATCCATTGTCTATTTCTGTAGGGTACAGAAATAGTAAAGCAGCATGAGCAGATGAGAAGAGCTTGTGCTTAGACAGAGCTCTGGCACAATGACTGGGGAGCTTCAGAACACAGGCTGCAGTACTCTGCTGCCACTTTGCTGTTGGCTGTTCACCTTGGTCACTGAGATGCTCTGGGCCTGGAGCTGGCCTCACTGCTCCTGTGCTGTCTGCTTTGTGTGGCCAGCAGAAAGAGCTGGTTGTCTATATAGCAATGCAAGCAGAAAACAGACTTTAGAAACTCCCTGTCATGGTTATATTCAGAAATTAAATAACTGCAGCAAACTGCTTTACAAAACTTCTTTCAGGTTAAGCCTGTTGCTGTTCTTTGTATTACCAGCAAATGGAACAATGTTAGTAAAGCTATTATATTTTGATGTGCAAGCTCTCAAAAAAAAACCCCAAAAACCAAACAAACCCATTGGGAATGTAGGAGTTCTAGAGAGATACTTTCCTTTGTTCCTATTGCTTCTTAAAAGGTTGATAAGTCTGAAAGTTAGAAGAGATGAAGATCTAGGAATTAAACCATGTTATCCTGAGCAGAGTGAAGCTTTATTATTTATTATTTGTCAGGACCCATGTCTGAAGGCTGAGACGAAGCCAGCACTGAGCTTCCTCCTCCCTGTTCACCACCCCTGCCCAATTAACACTATTTAACTGTTCACCACCACTGCCCATTTAACACTAACTGCACACGTGGGTTTTGGTTTGTGTCTTGTTTGTCAAAAGCTCAGTGAAGGCTTTGAAAGAATTTTGTCAGGGGCTGAGATTTGTCAGAGTAAGGAGAGCAAATATAAAATGATGTAAGATTTAAGTCAAAACTATTTTAGAGGATGCAGTGAATGTTTATCCCAGGGGCTTTCTCTCTCCAGTTTCCCAGAGCTAGGTCCATGTTCAGGTCCATTGCCACTGAAATTGGCTGTTTGCAGTTTCAGGGCATTCCACCAGGGCACTGTAAATACTTCAGGTTGTGCAAGCTCCATATGTTCTGCTGACTTTGCAGCACTCCTTACCTGCTTGCAGTGAAGCCCAAGCTGAAATAACTGCCTCAGACTTCTCCTGTTTTGCAAGAACTTCAGATGTACAAACTTCACTGTAAGTAGCTGCACTGCCTGAGGTTTCCCAAAACACTGAGATATTCTTGAGACTTTTGATGATGCTTTAAAGGAGATTTTTTATTTCATTAAAAATTAATTTATGATATTCCAGCAGTGCTTTCTCCCCCCACTACTGTTCTTGCTTTTGTGATAGCTAAAGCAGGCTCTCATGTGCAGAATACCTTTCCTCACCCTATCAGTGGTGGCTCCAAAGTGCCCTCTGACCTTTGCCAGTCTTGACCTTTCTGAGCTGACTGCAACTTAGGTCTGCAATGTGCCAAGCTGCTTTCTTTTTTTGTAGTTTTATTATTTTTTTAATGTTCTGGTGATGGACACAGCATGATGTAGCTCAGCCTCGTGCTGCACTGCTCTGGTCTGCACAGTGACTGACACTGAACTTGTCAGAAGTCTAAGAGTGTTGGATTGATTTGTAAATAGTGGGAAGTTATTAATAGCTATTCAATAATTACTTTCCTGCAGTTCTGACATTTTTTTTTTCTTCTTCTTCTTTCTTAAAGCCAGAAAGTGGTGAGCAAGTAAACCAGCAGATTTCTGCAACATCCCTTTGGTGGTATTGGTCAATTTGGAGTTAAAATTCACTACTTGAATGTAGCTATCTTTAAGGTCTGGGTTGCCCTATGAGATCTTTCAGTTTATGGCATCTACTGAATTTATTTAAATACAACTTATCTTAAAATGAGACTTTTCTTCACTTGCCCTGCCCTCTGTCAGGAGCCATGGAGCCTCAGCATTGGTTTAGTGACCTGCAGGCAGCTGCTAGTGCCCTGCACCCTGCACCCTGCCTCCATCCCATCCCCAGCCCACAGCTGCTGTGCTGGGGAGCTGGGAGTGGGCCAGGGGTGCCAGGTTGGGTGCTGCCCAGAGAGGGGCAGCCTGGCAGGAGGATGCCACTACCAGCTGCAGAAGAGCTCTGTCATGCAGTAGGAATCTGTGCCCTGGGTGATGGGCAGTGCTGGTCAGAAAAAGGCCAAATGTCAACCTTGTTCTGAACTGCTGATAGGAAATTGTCCAAGAGCATTTTAGAGATGAGTCTTTAGAGGTTTTCTCCTCCCAGGCTGCTTTCTCTCCTCCTCCTCCTTCCCCCACTAACTGCTGTAAGTCATTCTGTCAAGCACTGAGTGCCGTCCCTTCAGATGTTCAGATAAATCCTTTCCAGCAAGGGCTTCAGCTGCTGCCATAGCATCTCTTTCTGGCTGGCTGTCTTTCCATCTTGCCTTCCTCAATAATTTATAGGGTGGTGAGGGGAAGGTGGCCGTGTGTGGAAGGTGGGGGTGGCAAAGAGCAGAGGGGTGAGGGCTGTGTTTTCACACACTGTGGCTTTCAGTTTTTGCAGAGGTCGTTAGCACGCTGCTTAGTGACCACAAGTTGATTACCAGCACTGTGCAGCAGTGAGGCTTTGCCAAAAGGCTTGGAGAGGAGACCTGCATTTTTGCTCCCCTTGTCCAATTCATTAAAAAAAAAAAAAAAAAATTATTACCAAAAAGATTTAAAGAAAAATTTATTGCTTGCAAAGAGGGACCCAAATCCCCAGGGCAGAATAAATAAAATCAAAACACGAGAAGTGCATTTATAGTCCTCCTGAAAATAAGAGTGCAGTCTTAAAAAGGTTTCCTTAAAATGAAAAATGGATGACTGAGTCGCCAACTGCTAATCTAAAATTTAGTGCTTTTGATAGTGATGGCTGTGCTGCTAATTCTTGGTTAGCAAGACTATTTAGTTATAGGATAAGAGGGCTTTATAGAACATTTGCTCCCCTGTGGTTTAGAAACTAGCCTGTATATGGAATAAGTGAACAAAGATGGAACATATTTTCCATTGGCCTAGTTATTCCTGTGCCTGTGTATGTGGTGATGTGCTTTTGCATGTGTGCATGTGTGCACTAATAGCTTTGTGGTGATGATGGAGATGATCAAGATGATGCAGAATGGAAATACTGCAGGATTTTCTGGAGACATCCTTTAAATGGGAAAGGCAAGGATTTCTGGAAAGCAAGTTTGCCACCAGGCTGCAGTTTACATGCTCAGATGTTATTTACTGCGTGAATGTACGTGTTTGAATCTGGAAATAATTTTTCCCCAAAGGGAGAAAGTATCTTGTCATAAATATATATTGTATTTTACTTGTTTATTCAGTTATGCCTTTCTAACACATTGTGAAGTTAGCATTGTTTGCATTTATGTTAGTGGGAGACATTAGCTTGAATTCAGTCTGGTAAGATGAACTGTAGCTAGCTTTGCTGCCCGGTGTGAGACTCATGGAGCAGCATCTCCAACAGTCAGGAGCTGCAGCTGTTCCTCAGGTCAGCAGCAGCAACCCTGTAAAGCTTTCTCCTTCATTAGCTGCTGCTGTTTCAGCCTGTACCATGCTTTGAGAACTACATCCTCCACTCTCCAGTGGTCTCCAGGCAGCAGGAGCAGAGGCACCAAGGTAGGATTACACCAGAGTTTTCCTCCAAGTCCTGCAGAGCTGGCCAGTGGGGGCAAGAGCTGGGAAAACTACATGTGCAGGGCTTTCAGTTCAGCTGCCAGATCTGCTGTGTTAACAATTGCTGCCAGTGGGGAAATGAGGCAGTCAAACTGGTGAGGGTCTTGCTTGCACTCTAGGAAATGGGACTGTTTTGTTTTAAGTGTACTCTGCTGAAGGGAGTAGTGTTGTCTGCTCTTTCCTGGGAGAAGAGCTGGGAAAAAAAACCCATTTTTGTGTGCTGCTTGAGGAGCTGCTCTGTCTGCAGGTGAAGCCCCTCAACTCAGCTCAGTCAGTTCATCAGTTGCTTACACAGTGTTGAGCTGACAAATGGCTTGTGCCCTGGTGCAGATTCTTCATCCTCTAATCATCCTCTAAGCAAAATCTGTGTGTTTTACGTGGAAAGTGGTGATAGCAATAAAGCAAACATCTCATTAGGAACAACATTGGCACAAAGCCTTTGGATATGCCAGAAGGAGGGCTCTTGGAGAGATGGCACACCCAGGATCACACTGGCACCCTTGGCTGGTTTCAGTTTTGTCTCGGACACACGCTGGCCACCCTTGGCAAGGTGATAGTGGGAACCTTATTGGTTGAAACCCTTCCCAGTACTGTGGCTGCAAGAAGACCCCAAGTATTTTAAGTTAGCTACGTAGGTCCTATTCTTAACTTTTCATCTCATCAGATACTTTTCTTATTAGAACTCGAGAGCCTTCCCTCTAAGGTAATGATGATGTATGTTAAGCCTCCGTGATCAAGCCCTAGCTTGTGCATTTCTAATGTATGAGTGTGCTCCAGCCTTTCTGGGCTGTGTGACATACTGGTTTTTAATTTCCTCCTTCCAGTCCCATCTTCTGTTTCCATGTGGGAAATTACTTCGTTTTTTGTGTTAATTGATAGCACGACCTGTTTGAGCAATTCCCCATCTCGGAGCTGTGGCTGAGATCTGCAAATGACTCACTGACATCAATGCAGATGAGCTAAAGCCACTTGTGTTACAGGAGGGCTGGAAGCCAAAGCAGAGGATCTGGATATCAAGGTGGCCTTTTAGCCTGTAGGACCAGGAGTCTGCGGCCTGCTTTGCTAATGACCAGGCTGAAGGCTGGTGCCAAGGGGTAGGTTGCAAGAGGCAGGCTGCAGAAACAGTCATGTTAAATTCATGGCCTCTAGCTCACTTGATCAATGGCAAGCTGGTAGACATTTATTTAAAATTTATACCACATGAATGTCTGAGGTAATAGGTGAATATTCTAACGGGTTTATTTAAAAGAATATTTGACCAGTAGGGTCCTTGGAGATCAAATATTTCATTTTCAAGGGTGTCTTGAGTATTCCAAGAGGAGGAGGGGGAAGTAAAGAGGGATTTGGATAATGTGAAATACCACAGAAAGCAAGATTTTCCAAGGAAAACACCAGGAAGCTTGATATGAGCATTTAATGTATGGTGGGGTTTTTAAAAGGAAACATTAATGGTGAAACATGCCCTCAGAGGACAAGCTAGCTATACATTTTGTGTCACAAAATTACCTGTCAGTGAGATTTTGTTTAAATAACGTAGAGTTGTTCCTGTTTCTTGAGGGGTTGGGAGAACCTTCATTGGAGAGTGTTCAAAGCATCCAGAATTATGTGAACAAATCCCATTAACAATAATGGGATTTGTGTCTTCAACCCCGTTCAAATGGCAGTGAAAAATGTGGCTGTTAGCTGTTCTTCTCCAAAGCAGAGACATGGCAAGGGAGCACTGAAACCCAAAATATTTTCTCTCAAGATTTTATTTTGTATTACCTTCCAGACACAGAGCATCTCACTAGCAGAGTACTAAACTGTGATTAAGTGTATGGGCAATTCTCCTTTTGCCTTGATCAGGGGTGGGAAATAACACCACCAACAAAAAATCCCACCAGATAGATTTGACATGTCAGTGTACCCCTTATCTCTGACAATGGGGAACATTATTGCCTAAAAATTCAGTAGGACAGTGAACATTTTGGACTCCATTAAAAGTGTTTTGTGGGATTTTCCTTTTTTCCCCCCAATGTCCTAGCTAAAAAAATCAAGACCTTTGTTTTGCTGTGTTGTAGATGAGACTGACTCTTGTAAACTAGAGAATAGTATAGGGCAGAGAGTTCTCAAAGGTGGAAAGTAGAGGAAGAAAGGAGGAAAATATACAATTAAGACTTAAATATGACTGAACATGTTGCCATGGGATTTGATCTTATCCTATTTACAAGAGAAGACTTATGACTCATGGGTGCTAAATGATTGAGCCATTACTCATTTACAGAGTAAAAAAAAAAATGATACCTTTTAAGGGATTTTTATAAATAATAATTACTTCCCCATATTTGTGGATGCTGAGCAAAGACATGCTGTAGTCATCAAGCCCTCTGCATGCTCAGCTCCTGTGCAGCCCTTGTGAGAAGTATTTAGTGTAAACTGCTTGTTTGCCTCTTCACAGGTTTATTCTCCATGGTGTTCTGCTGGTTGCCCGTGTGGAGGTGTCACCCTTATTTCACCACATCCCTAGGGAAGCAGGACAGGCTTTTCCAAATCCAGATAAACACCTGTAGACCCTCTAGTGCAGTTCAGGGTGGGCATGTAAATGGTTTTTTTGAACTATTTTCTTCCCATCTAAGGCTGGGAGGGCTCTGCAGGACTCCTGGGACGCTCCTGCCTTGCAGGTGATCACCCCCTGGCTGGCTGGTCCAGCTGCAGTGCTATTTTCTTCTGCTTGTCAGTGTTAGATGCAGTTAATGCTTTCCTTTATCTTGACACTACCTTGACTCACAGGGGTATGAAAGGCTAACCATTATCAGCTGGTTTTCAACTCTGGCTTTTTGCCCTCGGAGGGATCCATGCTTTTATCCTGCTCTATATAAAGTGTTCGCCTTTTGTCCTGCTAACCTTCCCATAGGGGTCTGAAGGAGTGCATATAACCCTGCATAGGAAAGAGATATCTGCATATCAGATTAGGATCTGATTTGGTGAGACAGGAGTCTGTTTGAGAGCTGGGATACTGTAGACAGTAGCAGAAAATGAAATTATATTAAAAGTTTTGTTGTGTAACAGCTGGGCAGACATATTAGGGAGATGGATTTTTTTATATTTTTTTTTAGAGAATGAGTTGTATTATTTAATGTTATGGTTTGATGTGCAGCCTGTGCAGTAATATTTCTCCTTGGGTGCAGAATAGTTTTATGAAGGCCCAGAGCTGACTTCTGACTGAGATCAAGACCAAGAGGGTTCAGGATCCTAGAGGTCAGGTCCAATAATCAACTTTGCATTTTCATCTCTGCAGTGACCAGCTTCAGGGCAGGTCACACGTGGGAGGGATTGTAGGAAACAGCATGGCAATCAGCTGCAGTGTGGGAGCTGAGGGCTCCAGCATTCATGTGGAGGAACTTTAGCTCATGTGTCTTCAGTTGCATGGCTTGGAGATGACATCCAAACTCCACTGGAGCTCAAAGGCTTTGGTCAGGACAGAAAATACTGGACAGAAAATACTGCCTCTTGTTGCTGGCAGAATGTCCCTGTGCTCCTGTCACCTGCACACCAGGGGCCTGAGAATTGTCCCTTGGCAAATGCTCCTCAGCTTTAGTTTGCTTTTATCAGCACTGCCCAGTGCTGAGACTTTGTGTGAGTAAATGAAGCATTAAAAATGTACATATATTTTAACTTGGGTATTTAGAGAGGATTCCATCAATGGATGGCTGATTAAAGCAATTAACCCCTTCTGCTTCTGTCACATGAGGAAATCAGCCAAACTGGTGGCAATTATCTGCCCTGTTTGGTGGCAGACACAAACAAAATCAAAATGCCAGCTACCAGAGTCATATCTCATACCTCCTCTCAACAAGTCAGATCAAGAAAGCTGGGGGTTTTTAATCATTCTGCTCTGTGCAAATGAACCAATGTTAATTGTGCTCTGGGTGGCTGTTGGATATCCCAGCTGTAACAACAAAAAGGGAGATTTTCTTTTTAACATCATACTTCAAAAGTTAAATTAAAAATTCTCTTGCAAAAATAAGTCTGTAATAAATAGGGTATGCATCAATAAATGTACCAAGGAAGGGCAATCTGCACCTGATATAATAAAAGTATATTTCTCACAAAACCTCTGTTCAGAAAAGCGTAGCAGTTAATTGTGATTGGTGACTTCTTGACAGAATTCACCATGGGATGGAATTTCTGTTACTTTAATGTCCCATTTACACGATTTTCAGAATGGTCTGAAAGTACTTTTCAGAAAAGGTACTTAAATAAATATGAAAATCTGACCTATAGAATATTTCCTGTTCCAAGAAGACACAGTTTTCAGGTCCCTTTCTGTACAGTTTAGAAATTTTAATAATTAAAATATTTAAATAAATTTAATAATTAAAATAAAATTAAATATTTAATAAATAATAATATTTAATAAATAGAGCACCTGGTACTTAATTCACAAAGAAACTTTCAACAATTCCTGTAGCACCAGTATGCTTCCTGCAGCACAGAAAGATGCTGCATTCTCATCTTTTCTCTCTCTTTTGGTCCCTCCTGTGGTTTTCCAAATATTTGTAGATTGCTTTTTAACTGCAGACAATAATATTCCAGTTTATAGTCTTAGAAAAGCACGCTGGATTTGAACCTATAGGTCATATATGCTTTTTATGTCACAATTTTTTTCACAGTATCACTTCTGTTCATCACTGTATCTTCAGCTCTAAATTTAAAAACTTTTGATTTATTAGTTATTCATATTTATCATTATTGTTATATTTTCTTACTACTGCTAGAGCAGAAGGGCAAGGTGCTTCTTAGAGGTGCTGGTTTATTTCCCCCTTCCTTCAGGATTTCTCTGTCCTTCCTCCCTCTTCTTCATGCCCCCAGATTATTATGCTGAGAAAACTCTCTTTTGTCTGCAGAGATAGCCTTTAGTTCAGGGTAAGGTTTACTTCATAGTCTAAAAATGGCTCTTACTCCTTGATCTGATTCACCATCTTACAGTGCACCACTTACAGATCCATTTATTTTTAGACTCTCAGAGCAGCAGAGTCTACGGGGAGCATTTGTTTCTGATCAAGAGCTGGCTACACACAGAAATATGCTGCTGGAGTCACATAGCCATCCTTTCAACTTGACCTGCAGGATCAGGACCCTCTGACAGTTGCTTCATGGTTTTTGAATGTCTGTTGCACCCTTCTGCAAACATTTTGTGATCAGCTGAAGGAAAAAATATGGGTAAAACGTAGACACACTCGCATCCTGTGAGGCACAGGAGGATTTGGTCTGCTGCTTTTCTTCCTAAACACAAGGTAATTTCTTTCAGCTTAGAAGGTTTTCCTCCTATCTGCTAATTTTCTAAGATGGGAGACAGGAGGAGGGGAAGAATTTGAGTCAAACCCCACATGATCATAGAGCCATCACTCAGCATTTAGCAGTTTTCAAAGTGGTTTTCTTTGGTTTTACACTCCTGAGTGGGAAGGTTGGGAGCACCATGGTGCTCACTCAGTCCTGCCTGACAGAAGTGGTTAGTTAATGCTTGTTGTAGATTCCCTGATGTTCCTTGCTTTTTGGAAGGACAGTGAACACTGCAGAGACTTTCTATTGATGCATCATCATTACTACCTGGCATATTCCCCTAGTTTTTATTACATAAAAATATGGGTGCCAATATGTGCTTGTCTATTGGGTTCCCTATAGTGAAACTATCATCCTGTGCAGTAGGGAGAAAAAACATGTACACATCTAATGAAAAAGCCCCCAACCTAACCTTTGTGCAGCCCTGAGAGCTGCTGCATGCTGAGAAGTAGGTGGTGAGGTTAGAATGAAGCACTGGGGCATGATGTACCATGTGCTCTGAAGAATGAAGCACTGGGGCATCATGTAAGCTGCTCTGAAGCCACCTCAGGAGGAATTTAGGCTGAGTTAGGGCTGTCCTTAGGCTGTTTGTTTAGCTTGCTCCCCATGCTCTTTCCAGCTAATGATAAGAGATAATGCTTGCTCCAAGCTTTTAGTCTTTTTGTGTTCCCCACAAGAGAATCTAATTAATGCCTCTTACAGCATTGCCTCTGTGAGAAGTCATTTAACCCAGGCTATCAATCTGCTGTCCAGCTGTTCCTGATCCAAGCTGAATTTGAATTGACAGCAGAGCCACTGTTTAGCTTTTTACCAGTTTCTGACCACTTTAAAATGAGACATGGGGCTCCCGAATCTGTATTGAGGGACTTGGCTTCCAAAGGAAGCCATCTCCAGCTTCCACTGAGCTGTGTTGGAATTGCAGATGATGCCTGATGTGATAACATACTTAAGAAAGACCAAAAAAAGCCCAAACCTGTGCAGGAAGAGTTGTAGTTGAAGAAAGGAGCAAGAGTTTGTGAGAGAAACAACTCTGCAGGCACTATGGTCCATGGAGGAGGAGGAGGGGGAGGTGTTTTAAGACTTTTTTATTTCTCAGTATCCTACTCTGATTTGATGGTTAATTTCTTCCTCAAGTTGAGTCTGTTTTGCCCATGATGATAATCTGTGACTGACCTCCCTGTTACCCTGACCTGACCCACGAGGCTTTTGTGATTTTTCTGTCTCCTGTCCTGATGGAGAGAGGGAATGCTGGAGTGGCTTTGGTGGCATCTGGCCAGGGTCAACCCACCACAGTGGCCTTTAAAACTAAGGAGAAAAGAAGATTTCATCTTCCACAGGTTTAAATTTGCTTTACACAAAGCTAGGTTATGCACCCCCAAAATGAAGAATGTTTAGAACTGGGTTTCTTAGATCTCCTACCTGTCTTTTATACTGAGAGTAACTGCCAAGAGGAAAGGAACTGAATGAATTCTATTTTATAGCTTAGGCTTTTCCTCTGGAATGGCAGACTGTTTTTGCTGGGGGATTTCTTTCTTGTCATTAAAACTTCAGTTGCTTCATTTGTTTTGTGTTGACAGAGATCCATAGATTATTTTTTTTATTCTTTGTATCAAATTATAATTATATTCTATGAAAGAAAAAACTACCCACGGATCCCTGGGCCAGATCAGTAATGGTATTGAGTCCAGTAGCAAAGAAAAACAGATTATTTCCTTAGCTGACAGGCAATCAGTGTTGATTCCAGTGTCCTAAAGTGCTACCATATATGTTTATATAAATGTAAGCTTCTAAACAAGGAGGGTGGGAAGAGAGGCTAGAAAGGAGTGGTGGAGTGATATGAGGCTTAAGAGGAGCAAGGAATGGCTCCCACATGGCAGCAGGGCTAAAGGGGCTTTGATCTAGGATCAGATTGTTCCTTTCTGTGTGAATCTAATGAATTCAAAATACCTGCTTAGAAAATATACCTGTGGAAAAATCCTGACATAAGTGTGTTCAACTCCTGGCATACTGAAAAGAAAAAAAAGCTGTTTATTTAACACATATGCTTACTGTGGCAACACGGGCTTGTTTGTGACTTCAGATTTTAGCCTTATTTGGTAAAAGAAATTAGAAGACATATTTGGGTTTTTACAGGAGTAGTGAAAGATTAAAGTCCTCTGAATTTGGCATACCCATAGAACTCTTATGACTACCTCTGGGACACGTTTTTACTTGCTACAACCACCCCTCCTGTTGCAAACTGAATAACACCCTTGATATGAAAGAGTATTTTGCATGTTGAATATTCCAAAATTAGAAAAAAAGGGGTGTTTCAATACAAACCCCACACACCATAAAATTCACAATCCCTGTCTCCTTTTTCTTCATCTCTTCCATTGCTGTTGTTCTTTTTCTCCCTTCGCTTTCAAATGAAAGTTAGCAGATGCTCTCCCACCACCCTCTGACTGCTCCTGAGGGGAGCTTGTTCCCAACACACATTGCACAACATCTGCTGGAAACTGGCCTCCTGCTCCTTCTGTTCCATCTCAGGCTGGAAGGCCTGATGAGAAGAGATGAGAAGGTGGGTGTACTGAGGCAGGTCTTTGATCCAGGATGCCACACACTGGCTGACATTTCCACTTACACTGAAACACGCTCTCGGATGCAGGGTGATAAACAGGGCTGCTCAGATGGCTCACAGACATTCTGTTGAGACAGCAGGGAAAAAAAAAAATCACCTTTTTAGCAGTATTTTTTAAAATAGAAAATTCTGAAATTACATTGTTTATACAGTCTTTTGTATTTTATTCACCTACAACATGGAAAGTTGTGATTTTATTGATATGCCAGCACACTTTTCCTGTTTCCTGTTCAGAATTTTTCCCTATACCAAAATTATCACTTCAAATTTATGCTGCTGCAGTGTGCAGATATCATTTCTTCTTTACACGAGAGAAGTACAAACATCTTTGTTTGTATTAAACTCAACAATTCTGCCTTTCTGTTCTTAATTAAAATCTCTTGTCTTTGCAACGATACCATTCAATGCTGCCTCTTAAAAAAACAGGGAAACAAAGATGCACATTTTTCAGAGGGGGGAGGATGTTGCAAAATTGTTTTCACAATTGTTCAATATATTTAAAAATACAAACCAGCAGAAATGAAGAAATTATTTCATTCCATAATACTAGCAGATCTGAAGTTAATTGGAAACTTTACTAATATGGATGCACAGAGTTCTCTAGAGCTCCCTCTCATTTTCTTTTTTAAACATGCTATCCTTTTAATATTGATTTGAGAGAATAAAGACACTTTACAGAGCATTTAAAAACCTTTGATGCAATATCACTTGTTTTCATTTTGTTGGAAACTGTGTTTTGTTATTTTAATCTCTAGAAAAATGGTAAACCCAGCAGTTGTGGGCATTTAAGGGAGTTGAAGGCACAGCAAAGCTTCTCTGCACCCATGCTGAGGACATGGCTCCTGTTTACACTTGGTTTGTAGTGTTTGAGATGAGGTGGCCACGCTCTGCAGGACAAGGAGAGGGCAGTGGGTGGAGGGAAGGGTGAGAGTTGTTAGAGTTCTAGATCAGCCTTCTGGGAGACTCCATTCCACGTCAGCAGCAGCTCAAACAACTTTGCTTTTTTTCAGTGCTGTGGAAGAGAAATTTCCAGAGATTTTTGCTTCCTTGGTGAACTTGAAATATCTCCCTGGACTATAATTTGGGTCTTTCAGTAAACGTAAAGAAAATATATTCTAAATCTATTCTATTTCTTCTTTTCTAAAGTCAGTTATCTTCCTGACTTTACTTCATAGTGTGTTAGTGGCTGCTGGAGACAGGGCTTAGTCAATCTAACAGCTACTCTGCCATGCCTGGAAGTCACTATCCTTTCCAGACTCAGTAATCCTAACTGCTTCTAGTTGAAACATCTCTTTTATCTTGTCTCCCAGAGGTCTGAACAAATCCTCAAGGCTTCCCAGTTGCTGACATAGTATATATTGCATATATCACCTCACAGTGACTGGCTGAGCATCTGCTTGAAGATCATCAGTTGCTCTCACTCTGATGGACACCAAGGGGCAGAGGAATCAGTGAGCTCTCTTACTTTGTTAGTCCACAAGATCCACAGTGATAACCAGTGACCCAGGCAGGCATCACTGCTCCCAAAATATGAGCACCTGGTACAGGAGTTTCTGATATTTTAGGCTAGTTACACTTGCTGGAGTGTGAAGCTGGCTTTGGAAAGCACCAAGCACCTTAGACAGGATAAAGCCCAAGTGAACTCACACATCTTCTTCCAGACCTTTTGTGTATTACTGCATCATGGCAGAGAGGAAGGCTGGTGTTATCTTCTCCTTGAGCTCCTTCCCAGGTGGTTGGCTCCAGGAAAGGTTGGAGTTTTGGTCTGACCACAGCACTTCAGATCCAAGGTGGTAGGTCTAGTGTCAGTGACTCGGATGAAGGACTTAACTAAACACACAGGGTGGAAAAGCATCTTCCACAAACCTATTTGTACATTGTTATGCCCCAAAATGCTGCTTTAGTACAAGCCCCAACCTTGAAGCCTTCTGTTTATTATTAGTAACATTTGCTTTCAGTTCCTCACTGCTTTTTGCAGGGGGGGAACACAGAATATCTGAAAAAAATAACTCTTGTTCATTGACATAAACCAGCTGTCAGTTCCTTGTGGGACCTGGGCTGATAAAAAACAGGGAAAAAAACGATTTTATTTGCAATGTAAAGAATTTTAGCCTGTGGAGATTTTTAGTTCAACAGCAGTAAAGGTAAGGACAGCAAGCAGTGAGGCTGTTAAAAGGTTACATTCTCTCCTGCCTCTCTTTTTCCCAGTCCCTTGAGTCATAATTAAAAGTGCAGAAAGTGAGAAGCCGTTGCTAATACTAACATACAGTTTGGCACAACAGAATAATGCATTTACTGACTTGTGGCTTTTATTTCATTTCATTTTTTATAGGTCGAGCTGAAATTTTACTTGACTCTTTGGTTTACAAAAGGCTTTTTCTGAACCTGAAACTTCTAATTTGATTTGAGAGTTTCCCAGGTATAACAGTTATGGAAACAAACACCTTGTTGGGGAGCCTGACAATAATTATCTCCTAATGGAACAATTAAGCACTTTAATCAGATGTTACTTTAGTGCTCTCGAGTTGAAAATGCTGGAGATGGTCTCTTGTGCTTTGTACTGCTTAGGGTTTCTCCCAGGAGATCAGTTGGACACGGGATGTGCTAATTACCCTTCGTATATTTTTGAGCTGTCCAGATTTGAAGGAGCAGTTACATAATAATGATATTTATATACCATCTTTCCCAGGGTTGAAACGCTACACAGGGTCACCTAAAAGACCCCTGCTTGGACAAGACCTGGTGGATTTGGTGGGTAAAGCCTGAGAAGGAGCTGAGGATTGTGTAATACTTCATCCAACCATTTCCTTAATGCTCAGAAATGTTTTATGACTCATCTGGAAGAAAAACTCTGTCAACACAGGACTCCTTTGAGTACCTGTTGGGGAAGTTTATTTACAAGTCTTTAGATCCAGTCGTGTCTTAAATTAACTGCTCACAGGTCTTGGAAAGCCATTCCTCAGCAGAAGGTGATTATTTTTCTAAGACAAACTGAGGTGGAAGGGTATTTCTCAGCCCTGAAACTCCAGTGCATGAGCTTATGCTTCCCATGGACAAACACCAGTGAGGCAACTCAAACTGGTCAGAGAGATCCTTGGAAAATCTCAGTGAAGGAGGAAGAATTATTGGCACCTGCTGGATCACCATCACCATTTCTTAAAATACATAGCCCCTTATAAGGTCATCTGTGAACTCCTGGCCACCCCTGACCTTGCAGTCTGGTGAGATTTCAGATGAAGGTAACATGAACTCATGGCTTAAAAAAACATCTCCCGCCCGCTGCAGATTCATTTCAGTGCTTAACAGCCATCTGTGTTGCCCCCTTTTCCCCCTCTCTTGTCTAGGGGGGCTGCATTCACTCTCAGAGCCTTGGGCAGCTCACCTGAGGCCACACAACAGTTTTTCTTGCATCCCGAGACCAGCAGGTTTGGATCAGCCACTCTGCATTAGCTGCCTTGGTGCTGCTGGGCAAGACAGGGCTGAGTGTGAGGCAAGACTGTTCCTGCAGTCACTGCAAGGCCCCTTGCCTGTGCAAGAACTCTGATGTGCAGGTGAAAAAAGAAATCCCTTGAAATGCAGCTTTCCTCCTTGGATAGCACTTCGTTAGCTGCCCTCCTCACAGTGCTTCTTGCTGCTGCTGTCTGTCCTGTGCA
This sequence comes from Ceyx cyanopectus, assembly GCA_013401355.1. Lineage (NCBI taxonomy): Eukaryota > Metazoa > Chordata > Aves > Coraciiformes > Alcedinidae > Ceyx > Ceyx cyanopectus. Next base: position 211,860 of record VYZU01052811.1, on the reverse strand, counting down.
GCAGCAGGGATGTGGATCTGGGGGGAGCTGGACTCACTTCCATTCAAAGAACAGCACATGAGGGCTAAGTCTTTTCCAGAAATTAAAAGTAATCAAAGACTATTAGGTCAAGCTTCCTGCAGGGAACAAGATGCTGCAAACTGTGAAATGGCAGAGTGTTTCCCTTCTGGTCGTCTAGAGAGCACACTAAAGTGTATCTGCTGCAATATTTAGTGTGGTAGAACTGAAATTTTGCATTCAATTCTGATAGAAGCCTAAATATAAGTGCTTTTTATTAGCTTAGCTGCTAAGATTGGGCAAGAGAATAGAATTACTTGAGAATTTGACCTGTGCTGTTGCTTTTTGGAGCACTATTTCCTTGTGCTCATTGTCTACAAATATCCATTCATCTCTTTTTAATAAGAGCAAAACTCAGACCAGGATACCAACTTCCAGATGCATTTCTTGCTATCTTGGGGAATGTTTATTTTCATTTTGAAATTAAGTGAACTTTACTATCATAGAAGATTTTAAATTCAAATGCAAAATCTCCAATGGTGTATGAACACAATGCACTTGTTTCTAAAACCTCAGAAGCCAAATAATTATCCAAACTGAGTAAACAGATTGTTTACTTTTTAATTATTTTTAGCTGCTGGTACTGCTCCCAGTTTTGTTTCTGGCTTCTTGGTTATTGAATCCTGAGGGTAGGGTCAGAAAGCCAGATGTTCTTTCTTGCTTTAGGTCAGGAGCTGGAAAAACTACTTTCATGTCTTCATAGTTTGTGACCTGTAGACACCACCATAATGTAAGTAATAATAAACACACTGATGTGTGTCTGCTGGAACTCCTCTGAAGCAAATGAGATTATGCTGGTATAAGGTAAAAATTAGGCTAATTATTTGCCTTAGAGGCATCCTCCACTTCTATATATATCTGTAAAAACTATTAACCATTAGTGTCTGGGTAGTATTCACAGCTGTGGTGCTGTTATGGTCCCCTGCTGCAGCTGCAGGAGCTTTAGCAGACAGTTCTCACCTTGATCTGAGTCAGGATGATATTTGAATGTGTGTAAGGATTATTATTGCATCCCTGAATTGCTGAGCACCTTCTTGCTCTGTCATGCAGCAACATTATGCATGGCAGTCTCTAGGGACACTTCCAGGAGTACATCCCAAGCACAGGCACAATCACTACCTTGAGTAATATTAAGCCTGTATGAGATTGTCCAAGTTTGGACTGAATAAAAGATGCTTGTTAGTATCTGCTTCAAATCAGGGTCAGTGGTGAGTAGCACACAATGTTGAAAGCCTCAAGTATTTAATTTTTTTTTCATTTTTAACAGTAGAATGGAGAAAAGGAAATAATTGGCACTCTGTGTATGAAGAAGCTATTAACAATTTTTGTTGTTTATTTTATTTTATTATTAGAGAAAAAAATACTGTGCTTTTTGTTTTGCATGAAGTTAAATATGCAATAAAAGTTTGTGAATGAAGAAACACATTTTGCACTAATTCCGCAGCACTTCTATTTCATTTTATGATTTGTTTTATTTCACTTCTGAGAGCACTTCTATTGAATTCAGGGACCAGTAGGAAANCTGGATCACCATCACCATTTCTTAAAATACATAGCCCCTTATAAGGTCATCTGTGAACTCCTGGCCACCCCTGACCTTGCAGTCTGGTGAGATTTCAGATGAAGGTAACATGAACTCATGGCTTAAAAAAACATCTCCCGCCCGCTGCAGATTCATTTCAGTGCTTAACAGCCATCTGTGTTGCCCCCTTTTCCCCCTCTCTTGTCTAGGGGGGCTGCATTCACTCTCAGAGCCTTGGGCAGCTCACCTGAGGCCACACAACAGTTTTTCTTGCATCCCGAGACCAGCAGGTTTGGATCAGCCACTCTGCATTAGCTGCCTTGGTGCTGCTGGGCAAGACAGGGCTGAGTGTGAGGCAAGACTGTTCCTGCAGTCACTGCAAGGCCCCTTGCCTGTGCAAGAACTCTGATGTGCAGGTGAAAAAAGAAATCCCTTGAAATGCAGCTTTCCTCCTTGGATAGCACTTCGTTAGCTGCCCTCCTCACAGTGCTTCTTGCTGCTGCTGTCTGTCCTGTGCAGCAGCAGGGATGTGGATCTGGGGGGAGCTGGACTCACTTCCATTCAAAGAACAGCACATGAGGGCTAAGTCTTTTCCAGAAATTAAAAGTAATCAAAGACTATTAGGTCAAGCTTCCTGCAGGGAACAAGATGCTGCAAACTGTGAAATGGCAGAGTGTTTCCCTTCTGGTCGTCTAGAGAGCACACTAAAGTGTATCTGCTGCAATATTTAGTGTGGTAGAACTGAAATTTTGCATTCAATTCTGATAGAAGCCTAAATATAAGTGCTTTTTATTAGCTTAGCTGCTAAGATTGGGCAAGAGAATAGAATTACTTGAGAATTTGACCTGTGCTGTTGCTTTTTGGAGCACTATTTCCTTGTGCTCATTGTCTACAAATATCCATTCATCTCTTTTTAATAAGAGCAAAACTCAGACCAGGATACCAACTTCCAGATGCATTTCTTGCTATCTTGGGGAATGTTTATTTTCATTTTGAAATTAAGTGAACTTTACTATCATAGAAGATTTTAAATTCAAATGCAAAATCTCCAATGGTGTATGAACACAATGCACTTGTTTCTAAAACCTCAGAAGCCAAATAATTATCCAAACTGAGTAAACAGATTGTTTACTTTTTAATTATTTTTAGCTGCTGGTACTGCTCCCAGTTTTGTTTCTGGCTTCTTGGTTATTGAATCCTGAGGGTAGGGTCAGAAAGCCAGATGTTCTTTCTTGCTTTAGGTCAGGAGCTGGAAAAACTACTTTCATGTCTTCATAGTTTGTGACCTGTAGACACCACCATAATGTAAGTAATAATAAACACACTGATGTGTGTCTGCTGGAACTCCTCTGAAGCAAATGAGATTATGCTGGTATAAGGTAAAAATTAGGCTAATTATTTGCCTTAGAGGCATCCTCCACTTCTATATATATCTGTAAAAACTATTAACCATTAGTGTCTGGGTAGTATTCACAGCTGTGGTGCTGTTATGGTCCCCTGCTGCAGCTGCAGGAGCTTTAGCAGACAGTTCTCACCTTGATCTGAGTCAGGATGATATTTGAATGTGTGTAAGGATTATTATTGCATCCCTGAATTGCTGAGCACCTTCTTGCTCTGTCATGCAGCAACATTATGCATGGCAGTCTCTAGGGACACTTCCAGGAGTACATCCCAAGCACAGGCACAATCACTACCTTGAGTAATATTAAGCCTGTATGAGATTGTCCAAGTTTGGACTGAATAAAAGATGCTTGTTAGTATCTGCTTCAAATCAGGGTCAGTGGTGAGTAGCACACAATGTTGAAAGCCTCAAGTATTTAATTTTTTTTTCATTTTTAACAGTAGAATGGAGAAAAGGAAATAATTGGCACTCTGTGTATGAAGAAGCTATTAACAATTTTTGTTGTTTATTTTATTTTATTATTAGAGAAAAAAATACTGTGCTTTTTGTTTTGCATGAAGTTAAATATGCAATAAAAGTTTGTGAATGAAGAAACACATTTTGCACTAATTCCGCAGCACTTCTATTTCATTTTATGATTTGTTTTATTTCACTTCTGAGAGCACTTCTATTGAATTCAGGGACCAGTAGGAAACCCACCCACTGGCTAATTTAAGCTGAAAAATTTGGTGAAAAAATAAAAAAAAAGGAGTAGCCTGCTATTTTATACCTCTCATTTTTATTTCCAGTATTATTAATTCATATCCTGTTGAACTTTGATTTTGTTGTGTTGTTTTGGGGTTCTTTTCTCCATTAATTTTGCAGTGTATTTCTGCTACTACTCTAAACTAGGGAAAAAAAAAGAGCAAAATAATTTATGTGCTGAGAAAACCAATCAACAGCTTTCCAAAAGAGATGAGCTACACATAGGGACGTGGAATCTGTAAAGAAAAGTAAGGAAAAAGGACAGTTTTTTTACTGGCCAAGGGGGGTAAGACAAAGCCAGGCTGGAGCTGGGTGAACCAAAGCATTTTGGAACTGTAGTAAGGCTAAACTTTATTTACTGACTTTTTACAACGTGGCTTTTCAGCTGTTAGTGCACGTGAAGCTTGTGTCTGTGTCCTGACTTCTGTTAAATATCTCTTGCTTTTTAAGGATTCCCCATCACTGCATGTAACCTGTTGGGCAGATTAAGCTTTTTCCATACCCTGCAGAATAAATGAGGAGCAGTGGACAGGTGATCTGCAAACACAGCTTGCCAGATTAATATGAAAATGGTCTAAAATACAGCCTCAGTTAATACCTCCTGCTGTTTTACCCTTAGCATCTGGAGGTCTGGGACAGTTCATTGTCACAGGAGTCTCTGAGGTTTTGAAGAATTAATTGTGCAAAATTCCAGCTGTACAGTTTGTGTGTGATAGTGGAACCCATCAGCTCCCTGAAAGTGTCTGGTTGGATTTGTGCTGGCACAGCCTAGTGCCATCACACAGTCCTCCACTGCTTGATGATGTTTGTAAACCTCTCTGCTTGTGCACACTGAACACTGATTAAGCAGAATGATCAACTGCTAGTTCTAATTTCTGTGCCATTGCCTGAGCAGGTTTAATAGCCTGCTTTATGAGTCTCTGCTGCTGCTGACAGCATTCACTCTGCATCCATCACCTGTTCAATGACTCTGCCCAGGGTAAGGTAAGTGGCCAGGACTGTGTCAGTGCAGCCTGAGTGCTGCCAGCAGGTACTGCTGATGACAGGATGCAGCAGGATGCCAGTCTGCTGCCTCACTCCAGCCTCTGTAGGCAGTCACCCACAACGTGCTTCCCTGCACTGAGGTGTATTGATTATATCATATTATAATTATATTATGATTATATGATATTATATATCATGGATGAGGAGTCCAAAAGTGAGCCCAGTTTCAAAGAGCTCATCAGAACTCCCTGCAGCCATGGATAGCAGTGGCTGGTAATTTATATACATAATACTTTTGGAAATACTTCTCAAATGGGCCCCCTTGTCATGCCTGGCCCCTGACTGCTTTTTGCACTGCACCTANGCTTCAAATCAGGGTCAGTGGTGAGTAGCACACAATGTTGAAAGCCTCAAGTATTTAATTTTTTTTTCATTTTTAACAGTAGAATGGAGAAAAGGAAATAATTGGCACTCTGTGTATGAAGAAGCTATTAACAATTTTTGTTGTTTATTTTATTTTATTATTAGAGAAAAAAATACTGTGCTTTTTGTTTTGCATGAAGTTAAATATGCAATAAAAGTTTGTGAATGAAGAAACACATTTTGCACTAATTCCGCAGCACTTCTATTTCATTTTATGATTTGTTTTATTTCACTTCTGAGAGCACTTCTATTGAATTCAGGGACCAGTAGGAAACCCACCCACTGGCTAATTTAAGCTGAAAAATTTGGTGAAAAAATAAAAAAAAAGGAGTAGCCTGCTATTTTATACCTCTCATTTTTATTTCCAGTATTATTAATTCATATCCTGTTGAACTTTGATTTTGTTGTGTTGTTTTGGGGTTCTTTTCTCCATTAATTTTGCAGTGTATTTCTGCTACTACTCTAAACTAGGGAAAAAAAAAGAGCAAAATAATTTATGTGCTGAGAAAACCAATCAACAGCTTTCCAAAAGAGATGAGCTACACATAGGGACGTGGAATCTGTAAAGAAAAGTAAGGAAAAAGGACAGTTTTTTTACTGGCCAAGGGGGGTAAGACAAAGCCAGGCTGGAGCTGGGTGAACCAAAGCATTTTGGAACTGTAGTAAGGCTAAACTTTATTTACTGACTTTTTACAACGTGGCTTTTCAGCTGTTAGTGCACGTGAAGCTTGTGTCTGTGTCCTGACTTCTGTTAAATATCTCTTGCTTTTTAAGGATTCCCCATCACTGCATGTAACCTGTTGGGCAGATTAAGCTTTTTCCATACCCTGCAGAATAAATGAGGAGCAGTGGACAGGTGATCTGCAAACACAGCTTGCCAGATTAATATGAAAATGGTCTAAAATACAGCCTCAGTTAATACCTCCTGCTGTTTTACCCTTAGCATCTGGAGGTCTGGGACAGTTCATTGTCACAGGAGTCTCTGAGGTTTTGAAGAATTAATTGTGCAAAATTCCAGCTGTACAGTTTGTGTGTGATAGTGGAACCCATCAGCTCCCTGAAAGTGTCTGGTTGGATTTGTGCTGGCACAGCCTAGTGCCATCACACAGTCCTCCACTGCTTGATGATGTTTGTAAACCTCTCTGCTTGTGCACACTGAACACTGATTAAGCAGAATGATCAACTGCTAGTTCTAATTTCTGTGCCATTGCCTGAGCAGGTTTAATAGCCTGCTTTATGAGTCTCTGCTGCTGCTGACAGCATTCACTCTGCATCCATCACCTGTTCAATGACTCTGCCCAGGGTAAGGTAAGTGGCCAGGACTGTGTCAGTGCAGCCTGAGTGCTGCCAGCAGGTACTGCTGATGACAGGATGCAGCAGGATGCCAGTCTGCTGCCTCACTCCAGCCTCTGTAGGCAGTCACCCACAACGTGCTTCCCTGCACTGAGGTGTATTGATTATATCATATTATAATTATATTATGATTATATGATATTATATATCATGGATGAGGAGTCCAAAAGTGAGCCCAGTTTCAAAGAGCTCATCAGAACTCCCTGCAGCCATGGATAGCAGTGGCTGGTAATTTATATACATAATACTTTTGGAAATACTTCTCAAATGGGCCCCCTTGTCATGCCTGGCCCCTGACTGCTTTTTGCACTGCACCTACTGTAGCTTTTATTTTTTACCCACTCCATATCTTAATTACAAAAGTTTGCTGAGCTCTCACAGCTGGTTCTGGAGGGCTCTGGCACTCACCAAAAAGAGCAGGCACATCAGGATTCACACAGAGATGTAGGAGACAGGATCAGACAGACAGCTAGACCAAGTCCAGCCCCCTGGCCTGCAAGCAGCTCGTGGTGCTCCCAGGAGGACTTGGGCTGGGTTTCTCAGGCTCCAAGCTGATTAAAAGAAGAGGGAATGTTGAGGCTGTATCAAGTCTCGATGCTGGGGCTAGGGAAGAAGCTGACAGCTGTCTTGCAACTGAAGGCAGAAGGAGCACAGATAGCAGCCACAAGTATGGGAAAATCGACTTCAGGGAGACTTGGCAAAGAAGAAATTAAATTCTAGTATGCTTGTGTTTTTCTTCAGGGTATGCACACATTCACAGAATGGTCATTCAGTGTCTGAGTGGATTTAGGTCAAAATTAGGCATCAGAGTGCTGGGCTTACTGTCTCCTAAAGCAGGCCAGTTGCAATAAGCTAATTTTAAGTATAAATTACACTACTGTACTCAACACCGTGAGTGCTTGGTGTTGTAGGAGACACATGATCCACTCAGCCCCTGTCCTAAAGCCCCTGTGACATAAGCAGCATCTGACAGAAAGCAGAGGCAACTCCCTGAGAGCAGCCAGGATACACATGGCTGTGTTTATCCTCTTCATCTATAGTTGTGAGTGGGATTGTCACAGCAGATCCTCCTGAAAAGGCTTCTGAAGGGTTTGCTCCTGGGCATCTGGTAAAGGCATCACTTCTTTCTGGGAGGAATGGGTAAAAATGAGGCAATGTGTTAGGGAATGGAATCAGGGGCTGATTTGGGGAGCTACAGACATGCCTGTAGGGAAAGCAGGGCTGGGTGTTGCTGCTTTGGACGCATCATGAAGATAAAGTCTCAGTGCAGAAACAGGCACATCAGCACCATGAAATCTAGACCTTGTTGTTGGTAAAATTAATATTTGAGATTTGTTGAGGTCTTTTTACCTTAAAAAAACCACAGAGCCCATGGAAAACTCAGATCTGAAAGTTTACTGTGACATGGAATCACATTTCTCCCCTACAGCTCTTCTCCTCAAATGTCATTGTGGCTCTGCAAACAGCCCCAGCCAAGGCTCTGGGCAGAAATTTGAAGCCAGTTGAAAATGTCTGAAAGAGATTTTATGCTGGTTCAGCTCCAGTTAAGTCCCATCAGGTGATAATCTCGTTGAGAATTTGTCATGCTGAGTCTGAGGGGTTGATGAACTTCAGAAGACTTTCAGAGAGGATTTGGGTTCTGGAGCACCTGGGATGAGAAGCTACAAAATCAGATTTGTCAAACTTTGCAATTAGATGCTTTCTAAACGTCTGCTCAGTGGCTGCAGTCACAGACAGTCAAGCATCTCTGAATTTCACCCCTTGGGTTTTTTTGTTTTGTGAAAAGTTGGTGCCTAACCTTCTTAGGATGGACCATGTGATACATCTCATCTCCAACATACAATAAATAAATGGTGATAAACAGACAGCCTGACAAAGACTTCTGTTCTAGAAGTATTCTTTCCTAACCGATTTGCCACTGGCTGAATTTTTCTGCTCCAAAGGGCTTTTTGTTTTTTTAATAGTTTTTTTTTTTTTGAGATTGTGTAGCTTGTGAGATTATTGTACAGTTTGCAATGAAGGATGGGCTAAAGTCACCTGGGCTTAACCCATCACCTAGATTTAACTAGTCTAGATTTAACTGATAGAAAATTAAGCAATGTGTTGCATACCATATAATATCCTTAATTATATTATCTGGTCTTGTGGCTGACTATATAATGGAAAAGAGGAAGAATATTGACTGCCACCTCTTCCCACTCTTGCTCCTTGGGTACTTACTCTTTATAAGCTGAACTCTTTAGGCAGCTGAAAATGAGCACAACAGCTCAAATGTCTTTTTTATCTGGGAGATTAGTAGTTGCTCTGTCAGCTTGCAGGGATTTTTAAAAGGTCCATGGAACACTTCTTTCTCCATTCTATAGTTCACTAAAATCTAGTAAACTCTAGAGTTATTGTCTCAGTAATTAAGAAAGCTTCATGTCACCTCTTCTAAAAATAAATGCATTGTTAAAAAAATCCATGCTCAAACCATTGGATCTAAACACTAGTTGCTAGTGTAATGCACTGTTGATGTGAAAGGAAAATTATTTTGGCTGATTTGAGTGCAAGTTTCTACTTCTCCTTTTACTTCAGGTTCCAAAACACTTTTCAAAGTGCAGCTGTGTTTTGCATGCTTAATTTAAGATCCCTTTGACTTTGAAATATGAGCAATTTGGTGCTGCAGACCCTGTAACAGGATCACTGTTATCATCAGGAATGCTTCAAAGCAACCTACATGACAGGTAATAGGTAATCAAGTAGTAACTGTTAGAAATGTTAGGAGACTTTACTCCAGAGTGTGCTTTCCTGACCTGTGCTAACAACTAGGCTGTCTTAGCAGAAGCAAGTAACCATGGAAAAAGATATTCTAGGAAAAAGATATTCTTCTGAAAAAAAAAAATAAAGCAAAAAATGGCAGTGGGGAATATCTGACTTCTTCAGCATCCAACAGTGAGTGTCAGTTTTCATCCGGGCTGGGGAAATAAATCAGGATGTTCTTGTGGAAAGCAAACTTCTTCTGTGAAAATGAGAAACTAGAAAACTTACAAGAAGTTCTCTAAGATTCCGCCCTCTCCTCAATTTGGTAAAATATTTTTAACTGTACCTAACCCAGACTGTAGCAATGTTGGTAGGTGTTCTTTAGAGATCAGAGATAGACTCTGTGGTGTTTGCTGCACAATGTGGATGGATGAAATGCTCTTTTTCTAGCTTAATATCTTTTCTGATAACTCTGTATCTTCCCTGATACCGTGCTCTGAAAGCACAAATGTTTTTTCTTAGCCCATGTATGGGGATGATTGATGTGGCTGGGACTTCTCTCACAAGCAGATGTGAGGAATGGGAAGCTCTCCTGATGAGAATGCTGCCCGCAGGGATGGGATGTCACACTGAGGATGGAGGAGGGGCTAAGCTGCTTCCTTAAAAGGGAAAATCTTCTCTAAAGTGATTTTCACAAGCTGTCATCCTGGAGGGAGTTATGCCTCATTTAGGAAACAGATCTTTAAAAGCATGATCCTAGGGGAAAGTGTACAACCTGGACTTCATAGAGTGCTCAAGGAGCTGAAACAGGGCTGAGGGAAGAAAGCTGTGTCCTGTAAAAACGTGGTGCTAACAGATGTGATATTTAGTCAGCAGATGTTTGAGAATGAGGAAGAACTTTCTCTTCTCCAAGTGGACGTGGTGTGTGCTCGTGAGAAAGGAGCTGCAGTGGTGTCACGTTGTGGGTGTGACCACTGCTGAGTGCCATGGGAAAGGGTGGTACTTGCTGCTTGGAAAAACAGCCAGTACCAGAGCACTGCATGGAAAAGAAATAAATAAGCACAGCTTGTTTTAACAGAGACATCCCATTCTGGAGAGCGGGTGCATTTGTCCATCCAGAGCTGCTCTGGTGCATCTGTGGTAGTGATTTCACAGAACCATGGAACCGTTTAGGTTGTAAAAGAGCTTTGAGATCATGGAGTCCAAGTGTGACCCAGCACTGCCAAGTGCAGCACTGAGCACCACATCTGCATGCCTTTTAAACACCTCCAGGGATGGTGACTCAGCCACTTCCCTGGGCAGCCTGTTGCAGTGCTCAGACTTCATACAAGTGCCAGTAGCTCAGGCTGCCCTGTTTGCCTTCCCAGAAGGAGCAGGCAGCAGCACTCCCATGCCTGGACTCCTCCACTGCCTGAACAAGTGGCTGCTGACAGGAGCACAGGCACAGCAGGGCCAGGTGTGCTTACCTGCCTGCCTTGGTGGCTTTAAAACCATGGCTACAGGAGATTCAGTCTCACTTTCTACAAGGCAGTTCCCCAAGGGTGTGTTCTGCTCTTCTTTCTGCTTATCTTGAGCTATTTCCCCCACCACTAGAGGGGTTAATCTCTTCTGCAGGACAAGCCATACCTGGTGAGAGAGAGGAATTAGTGACAGGGCTCATCAACAACAGAATATTATTAGAGTACGAGTTGGTTTTTTTAAAGCAAGAATTTGCCTTGCACCTTTCTGATTATTTTGTTTATATTAATAACCAGCTAATTGATTTCTATTTCCGATCACATATTATGCTGACTGAACTCTATTTTTCTAACTAGCAAGGCAGCACAGATCATGTTTTCTGCTGTCATTTTTTAATTGCTACCCATTTTTCCTTACGAGCTCTCCAAAGCACATTGTAAGATAAGAGATTTATATGGAAACCAAAGAGGAATTCCACGTGCCTATACATGCATGCAAAATACACTGAAAAAAAAAAAGGAAAATGATGAGCAAATGATGTCTCCGAAACAACAGGCAAAGCAGGCAGCTGTGAGGGAAACTAACTTGATGTACTAAAGCAGAAACACAATATAATGGGGAAATGTGGCTCTTTGTTCAGATCCGTTTGCTATTAACACTTAAAATGTTCTGCTTGTGAGTGCCATCCCCCGAGGACCACTTGGTCAGCCTTAAATGAGTAACAGTGCAACGTGTAAAAACTGCTAGATGCATAAAACTCCTGTGCACCCTTCTGCTGCCGTGTGCATGTGCTCCTTTTAAAGGAAACCCGAGATATTTAATGCGTGGAAGTTTGAGTTCAAATGTTGTTGTGTTGCCAGGGGCCAACCACTAACAGGGATTTTAAGAGGTAAGAGCAGAGTGAGATGAAGGCAGTTTGAGCAGGATTCTTAAGGTCTCTCTAGCTATTAGTGAAGGAGAAAACTTTTTAGCATCCAAAGAGGGGCAATGGACTTTGTAATGCCACGGGCTGGGATGACAGCAGTGGTGCCCTGTTGAAGTCCAGCTCCCTGCAGGGGGCTGCACTAGGTGACCTTTGGAGGTCCCTTCCAGCCCTGACCATTCTCTGATTCTAAGGAATCTGTTTCTTCACTCTGGAGGGTATTGAGCAGATGCTAGTCAGGTGAGTGATGGAGGTTCACAGGGAAGGTGGCTGTGCAGCATCTCTCCTGCTGATCTGAACCTGAGCTGGAAGATGGAATATAAACTATGTCACATCTTCTAGCCTTTGCTTAATTTGGGGGTGGTTGAAGCCAGAGGAGCAAAGAGTTCTCATTTACAGGAATGTGTTCAGTTGAGGGGGCATGCAATAAAACAACATGTGGACAGGTGTAGGAGGAGCTGTTATTGACTCCTTCAGTTGCAGAGCTTCCCCCTTCATTCTTAGGGATGAAGAGAACATGATTTCAGGTATCTGAGCATCTAGCATATGTTGCAGAATTAACCCTGGGTACACTCAGACTGCAAAAATCATTCTGAAAGAAGAGAAATGTGACAGTTTAAACTGTCATTGCTGCAGGGACTGCCATTTCTAGTTTGGAGCAGTAACAGGAGTTTGTTCAGTGATACATGAACTGTCCTCTGGGTGTGAACTGTCTCAGCCCTTTTGGTGCTTTTAGAGCTCCCTAGCTCAGGGCATCACCAGCACTCCTCGGTCAGATCTTCCCTAAAGGGCTCTGTATCAGCACAAGAGGATATAAACCCATGGTCTGGATGGGAGCTGTTAGTAAAAGGAGATCTTTTTTCTGTGTTAAGACAGCTGTACAGCTTACTTCAAACAATAACTGCTGGCCTTCCTCCGAAGGGAAAAAAAAAAGTAATACATACAAATAATAAAATCTCATTTTGCTCTTCAGCCCTGTCCGACCAACGGAGGGAGTTGGGAGAGGAAGCTAGGCATTAAAAATAAAACAGCAAACCCTTTTAAGTGTAACAAATTTGGGATCTTGGGATCTGTAAGGGCAAAAGAAATGCACGTTTGCTTGGTTGTTTTTTTTGTTTGTTTCAGGCTTATTAACTATCTTATTTATATCCCTCTCAAAAGCACAGCTTCAATATGTCTGTAATTAAGCAGAACTACTCCACTACAACTCTCTTACATGAGACATTCCTTCAGTGTCTCCCTGTGCAGTCTTTCTGAACACTCAGCATGGCCATTTCTCCACCCTGAGGTCTGACTAGTTGAGACTGATGAAGTCTGAACACAGACTTCGGGGGATTTCTAATGGGATAATCAGGAGGTGGCTGTTGAGCTTCAGAACATAAGTCATTTTCAGGCTTCAGTGTTTGTTTTAAATCCTTAAGGGCACCTTAGGATTCCTAAAAGATTAGCAAACGGGGCCTTCCAAATTTGTGCTAATGCTCTTTTCTTTTTTCTTTTGGACAAAACTGACAGCACAGTCGAGAAGTGTCAGGTAAGGGAGATAAATACAGTGGAAGAGCTACCAGCAGGACAAAAGAAAACTTGTGTGATAACATATTCTCCCTGGATGTCACAGCCCACGTGCAAATAATGAGCACACTGAAAGAAAGGCAGAACCTGGTTAAGTATTGTGTCAGGAGAGCCTGTGATCTCAGGCTATTAAATACTACAGTGCTCTTGCAGAGAGTCATCATTCAAAAGGAAGGTGACAGGGTGGTAACTGGGAGCTGCCACTTCCCAGTGGGTTGGGAGGGAGGGGGGAGTAAGATCAGAGCGAGCTCTGGGATGAAAAGAGGTTATCTCATTTTCATAAGCAAGATCACTCAAGCACCTGCTTTGAACCCTCGTGTCAGAGTATGAATTTCGATGAGGGGATAAATGGTGACATCTCACCCCTTAGCCAATTTCTGAGGGTTGTGTTCTATAAAATTGTGCTTGGAAATCTCTGGTTAATACATTTAGAAAAAGCAGCTTTCAGGAACATCTACCTCCCTTCCTTCCTCCTTAAAGCAGTAATGAATCCAAATTGCTAATAAAACATAAGAGCTCAAAGATGTACAGACTGTTTCTGGGCTGGGTGTTTTTAAAATGTCAGTTTTCCCCCAGCTGTTAAAATGGTCATTAAGGTATCAAAACTGTCTAGCCAAGAAGAGGAGAGATTTCTTTCTTTAGGCTCTCAAATTGTTTGAATATTTGGTTTAGAAGGGCTCCATTATTTGTTTCTTTCCACGGAGAAAGTAAATCTTGTAATGTGTCTGTACTGTCAGTCTCAGTGAAGAGCCTCTCATCACACTCTGCCTCTTCTGTGAGGATATTTTTCTGATAAATCTGATTATGTGCCTGCTAATTAACAAAAGCAATTAGCAGATACAAGTTGTCCTATCTACGTTTTGAAACTGGTTTTCTACATTGTAGGAAAAATGCATTTTAAGGTTTATTTGAAATGTAATTTACTGACAACTGACATATTCAAAAGCCACCTGGGTGCAATCCTCTGTGATGTGCTCCAGGCAAACTTGCTTTGGTGGGGGCTTGGACTGGATGATCTCCAGAGGTCCCTTCCAACCCCAATAATCCTGTGACACTCAGGGCTTTTTTCTGCTTTGACACAGGTTGCCAAGTAAAACCTAAGGGGCCGTACTCTAGTTCTTTATTAGAAAAGGAACTGTTGAAGGGATCAAGAATATTTTGAAGTATATATATATTTTATATAAATATATATTTTCTGCAGGAATCATAGGATGGTTAGGGCTGGAAGGGACCTCTAAAGGTCATCTAGTGCAGCCCCCTGCAGTGAGCAGGGACACCCTCAACTGGACATTAGGAAATTAGGTAATTTTCCCATGAGCATGAGGAGAAATAAAATGCAGGTAGGAGGTAAAAAGATGTTATGGTATTGCTGAGGACCAAGAAGCCCAATCACCACTTACACTTGGTTCCCGTTGGAAACAAAATGTTTGCAGTAGAAAAAGCTAGAAATAAATCATTTCATCTTCTCCAAACTAAAAGAGCTCTGCAGAGAAAGGACTGCTCAGCAGCAGGGACTTCTTTGCAGAATCCAAACCATCACTACCAAATCACGACAGTGTGACAAATGACAAGTCTCAGCTGAGGGATGCTGCCTGCAATCCCACGTGTTTCCTCCTGTTGCTCCTCTGGAGGCTTCTGGAGTGGCCGTTGCCACGCTGACCCCAGTGGGGGCTGCACCCTGCTGCATCACCTGCCTCCTGAAGCACCCTGGGATTTCCCTGGAGGGCTCCCAGACGCCTCTGGCCAAGACCAGCCCTGTTTAGCTGAGCAGAGCAGAGCAGCTCAGAGCCCACATGACTCACTGGGCATGGTTTGTCATCTCTGTGAGGGGAGACAGACTGCATTCTCTGTGAGACTGAGCTCTGCACTTACTGCTTCTCAATTGCTTTGTGAACCCTTCTGAGTAGAAGGATGTACAGAGTGTGAAGACTTAATGCAGAGTTTATTATATATGTATGGATACTCGGGTAATTTCTGTGATACCCTTTCATGTTATAGGACTGAAAATGTAATAGAACGGATTGGGAAGGCAGCCTCTTTTAACTTCTGCTCTTTTAGTACTAAATTATTCTGTTTTCACTGTTGAAAATCTGGCTTTGCTGCTTGAATATTAGTAAATCTTCAGCAACACGGTTGTTTAAATCTCATAGGATAAACACTATCCAGCTAACAGTACTTGGAATACAATTTCACTTGACTGCAGTAAATCCTTATTGATATTTCATTATTTATCTATTTACAGAAGGTAGGTGGCTCTGCGTAACACTCCTCATATTCTCATTTTGGGAGGACACACCCCTCCAGTAGGTAGTTACAATGGTGTTTGTAAGTCTCCCTGTATTAGGAGGGGTTATCATCTGAAGAGAGTGGTTGCTGCTCTATTGTGTAAGATATTTACTCCCTCTCTCTAACTTCTGTAGGGGATAAGATCTAGGAAAAACATGTTGGTAGCTGAGCATCCTCACTATACTATAGTGGAGTTTGTCTGGCTTCAAAAGTATGAATAAGCCCCAAACCACCACAAACTGACAGGTTTGATACCTCTGTATACAGATTACTGAACCAGACACTTTTTTTTTCTAATGTACTAGTATATGCCTTGGATTTGCTCTTTATAAATGAGCTCTGGCATTAATAATCCTTATGACTTGCCTGCCTAAATCTTTGCCTTACTGTACCCCTGCTTTGTGTATGTATATATATAGCAGGAATTGAAAAGAAAAAAGCTTTAAAGAACTGCTGGCACCTTGTGGTAAATGTTTGAAAAACATTTTTAGCAACAATTTAGACTGTAAAACAAGAATTCTGATTTTTCCCAGTCACTATTCTGATTTAAAAAAAGGATCCTTAATATTTTAATCTATTTTATATTCTTTCTATGACCTTTTAGGCCATTTTCTACCTGCTGCCTACAATGCTACCTGGCACATGCTAACACCATGTTTTTTAAAGCAGACTGTAAAGGTATAGTGGGCCTGGCTGTTTCCAAATGAGAGAATTTTCTTTGCAAGACTACTGGGCAGGAGATTCACATGCTGAAAAGCAGGCTTAGCCCAATGGGAATTTATTTAGGCAGAGCAGGTAACTCAGCTGGTCTCTTGTGCTGATTTTCATGCAGATGGGCAACTTGACAGACATAGCTGGGTGGGATTTGAAAAAAAGAAAAGTAGTGGTTTTGTGACCTGAGTTGGGAGGTTTTCCTAAGGAAAAGGCAGAATGAGACTTTCAGGGGCTGGTGTTTGTACTGGAGGAAAAGAAGTGGGGTGGAAGGGAGCAGAAGGACTGGGATGGTCACAGATGTAACCTGGAGCAGGCTGAGTGAGAACAGGAAGAATAAAATGGGTATCGTGGGCTAGGAGAGCCAAGAGATTAGATCAAATCGATGTGTGAAGAAGACAAAGCAGAAAGCTCTTCTATGAAAACAGTTCTTGCAGACAAGCTGAGTTCCAGGCAGTGTATCAGCCTGTCTCTCAGCTGTGCTTCTTTCTAAATTCACTTTACAGACCTTTTCCTAGTCCCTGTCATTTTTTTATGGAAGCCAGGTTAGTTGAAATGAGAAATAAAGTTGTTTTTCTTAGGTGCACGATTTAAAGCTTAGCAAGAAAACTTGTGGAAAACATAAGTGGTGTAAACACAACAAAACTTTGAAGGGCTTCACCGAGTGAAATCTAATTTTTATCAATGCACTGTAAAGGATTTTTTTAGTGGATTGTTTTCAGGGCAAAGTTCAGCTCTCAGTTCCCAGGGTTTCTGACTGTACAACTTCACACTTTTCACTGCCCTTATAAAAGACAGACAAAATGGTTTAAGGAAATATTTTTTAAAATATTCATTATCTGGCAAAGACCAGGCCTGCAGCATTTCACCCTAAAAAGGGAACATTTTGGAAGCATTTAAAAGCATCTAAATAAGGGAGACAGAATGAAAATGAAGATGCATCTGTAAACAGAAGTTTTAATGTCATTCATCCTGCAGTGCTTAGTCCTGTAAGTCAGCAGCATCTTTTCACAGTCACATTTATAATCTATTTATAATGTTTTAAGTCAGCAGCATCTTTTCACAGTCACATTTATAATCTATGTATAATGTTTGCTGTAGATCAATACTTTTATTTAGGTGTGCATTAGATATATGTCCCTATATATGCATGTTATAAGCTCAGCACAGGTGAGAACACACCAGTCCCATCCCAGTATCCATTCTGGTTTTGTTTTGTGTTTACCTGAGCAGCTCCTGTTTGACTAAATCTCTCCAAGAGTCTTTGCAAGTGTTTAATGTCATTTTGCTTGAGCACCCTGCAAATGCTGGCCAGCCAGATGAACTGAATGGAGATCTCATGAGTTATCCTCCAGAGCACAGGGGAAGAAGAATCCCACGGGCTGTCCCGAGCGAGGGTTGGGTGATGATGGTGAAGGCTGCCCATCCTCGTGTCTCTGCAGGCTGGAAACAGAATAAACAACACGGACCAGCAGAATTTAAACCCCAAAAAATGAAAACACATTAACCGACCAATAAAAATAAAAGCACTCTGATAATCGAGGCACTCGCCTGTAGCTTGTGCTCTGAACCTTGCCAAATTTGGGGCTGCTGGCAGGCCCCCAAGAACAGCAAATACAACAGACAAGGGCCCCTCATCTGAGCAAGTCCTGCTGCAGTCCCTGGGGAGCTCTGCCCTTCCAAGTGATGGCGAGAGCATCCCAGCTGCTCCCAGCAGACACACTGGGCTTATGGCAGGAGGCTGCCTCAGCAACATGAAGCTAAACTTCTGCTGTGTGTGAACAGAGATTAAATGAAGGCACTCAGTTTTTATTTAGTAAAAACAGTTTCCTGGGTTACCTCGGAGTCATTCTCACTGTGTTGGGATGATGTAATCGAGTGGTTTAACATTTAAAGCTAGTAAAACATGTGCTTTTTTTTTTTTTAATGATTTTTTTAAGGACGTGGCTGATCACTTTCAGTTTGCTCTCAGCTCAGTAGTGTTTGTTTGCCTGAGGATTTACAAACAGCTCTAGGAGTGTAACAGTCTAGGTTTCTACATCCGATGGCCTGAAAATTAAAGTGAAGAGTTTTCTGGGAGTGCTAGACTTTGCCTCCCACACAGGCTGGCCACCAGATAAATCATGTGTATGAATTTATAGTGCAGTTGGTTCTGGATGTTAAGCAGCACCCAGAAGTGAGGTTCTTGAATAATTTCCTGTGAAAGCAACAGTAGGCATTTGTAATCATAGGTCACAGCATTAATCAAGTAAACAAACCATCCTTTTTTTTTCTTCTTCTTTTTTTCTTTTTTTTTTCTTTTCTTTCTTTTTTTTTTTTTTTTTTTTTTTTTGCTGTGGCATTCCTGAAATCCCTTTTAGGAACACTGAAAATTCTACATACTGATACTGCTTAAAAATGAGCATAACCAGAGCAGAATGACACTTGGTGACACAGGGGGCTTCTAGGGTCTGTGGGGCACCAATGCCAAATTCCTCTGATAAAATGCTGAGAGTCAGCAGGCATCTGAAATGTTGCTTAAATTATTTAAGTAGTATTGATACTAATCTCCATTCTAATTAAAACGTTTCTCTTCTTCATAAAGTTTTAAAAAGTTTGCTTATTCCACTCTCAATTAAATTTCAGGCAGGGCTGGGAGTGATGCAGTAAATAAGGGACAGGACAAAAAACTTTTTTTATAAAGAAATCTTTAAAAAGAAAATACACCAAAAAACCTTTGTCCTGTGCCAGCAGATTCCCACTCAGTAAAAGCTGCTGACAGCTGATGTGGGGGGATCTGCTCTAGGAAATAGGGCAGGTAGGTTTTGTTCAGCATGCTTAAAAACCTTTGATGGAAGGGAAAAAAACCCAGGCATTGTTAAAAAGGAAAATGTTAGGTTGGAGGAGGCTGCTGTTCAGTACATTGTTTATTTTGTTGTAGTTTTCATTAATGTTGGTAATGCAACTAGAAGCAGCACTGCTGGGGACACAGGGCTTGGAGTGGAGACCTTGCCCATACACAGAAGGACCTGGACAGCATCTAAAAAAAATGGAAAAAAAAAATAAAATCTAAAAATCCCTGGATGAGCTTTGAGTACTGAAGTAATGGCAATGGAATGAAATTCAATATTAAAAAATGCAAGGCTGTGCCTTGGGGAACTCATAAACATTTCTAGAAGAAGGAGCTGGGAGTTGATGATCCAGAAAAGGCTGCTCAGGAGGAGGGGGCATGGAGAGGGGTCAGTGGAGATGGAGGGGCAGCAAGGCTCTGTGCTGTCTGTTCATTGCCTAGGTGCCATCACTCTTTAGTAACTCTGCTTCAGGAGGGTGGCTTTCCAGGGGAACTGGGAAGACTGGCATGGTGGACTGGTCTGGAGATACTCCCAGTGCTGATGCAAACACGCTAGGGGAGGTGGAGGAAGGTTGGTTACCAAGGGTCTTGTAATGGGATGGTGAGTTCAGGCTGCTCTGATGAGGGTATGCAGAGAGAGCAGAGTTGGCATGTTCAACACCAAGGGCTGGAAGAGAAGGTCTTTGCAGCAGGAGTCTGGACAGATATGAAAGAGGTGAAATTACACTGGTAAAAGCCAGAGAAAATGATGTTGCAACTATTGACGTGCAGGGTGGTGAGACATATGTTCCAGTTATGAAGCAATTACAAGAATATATAAACCCTGAAGTGGTTTCAAGCTGAGTTCAGATTGTCATCTCAATGCAGAATAATTAATGTACAAAAGCTTCAACATGAGGGATGAAGTCAGTAGAAAATTTTTACATCCTAATAAATTAAATTCAAGCTACTTGGAAGAAGGAAAAAAAAAACCCATAAAGTTTTGGGGTGACTAGAGAGAAACAGTAAAGGTTTTGGAAGGTTAAAAACTGGAGAGAGACATCTCAGTGGAGAAACTGATCTAGGTGCTGGTTCTTTGGTATCAAAACTATTTCAGCTCTATTCACACAAGTGTCCTTACTTATCTTGGGTTGTAAGAAAACTCTGAAGGTTCTCAGATGAGTTAGTCATCATTGTTTTAATCTGTTTATCCTGTTTCCATAATAAATAATTTTTTCCTTTTTTTTTTCATTTAAACATCTTGATAGTCTAGTTTGTTGGGATTTTTAAAATTGTGATGACTGTGCTTCATTTTTTTTTAACAGAAAATTAATCTTCTATCATGTGAAAAGTCACTAGGGATGCCAGCATGGTCAGCCCCCCGCTGGTNAATGCATGTAATAGACAATATATGAATATTTTTTAAATATTGGCTAATCAGAATGATTTGTGTCAGGATTCCAAGTCACAACTTGCAATTAATATCCTGTTTACCAATTCATGCTAAAATAAACACTAATTATGGCACACGTTGGCTTCATAAATGCCCTAGTTTGGGTTGTTAAGCAATGCTTTGTGAAACCTGACCGTTATTTTGCAAATCAATTGCACATCTGCTTGGTCCCATAGAGAAGGCAAAGCTATACCACACATGGTGGCTAAACAGCATATGAATTAAACTCCATATAAGCAAATTTCTTTGTAAGTAATTTATATTGTATGGTAAACTTGTATCCAACTAGAGGAGCAAATTAAAACATTAATCACATCTGTAAAATTTAAGGCCTTGTGCATACAGAAAAAACATTAGGGAAATACATTTTCCTGTATTGCTGAAATAAATATTCCACATATGGAAGCCAGTCTAATCCTTCTCATTATAGTGTGGATGAAGATGAACATTAAGGCCATATAACATTTCTTTCAGAATTAGTCGATAGCTCATTTTAGTAGGTAGCACATATTTCCAAACCTGAAATGCCCACATTCAATCAGATTTGCAGCCTCCTTCCCCTGGCTGCTGAAGCTCTTCATCACTGTTAGGTAACCACTGTGATTATTCTATACCACATACTGATGAGAAGACAGAACAAGCTCTCTCCCCAGCACTGAGCAGGTTGTAAGCTGTGGCAAACTAACTTACTCTGAAATTATCAAGTGTTCCAGCATTTCTTAGCATTACTAACATAGGCAGCCTGCCAGCCCCCTCTCCAACATCCAAATTGTCTTCCTCTCTTAACCACATTTTTCTCCATCTGCTTCACAAAGCAGTCCACAAGCTCTGACTTATTCATATATTTGAGTATAATGTGAGTTTCCTTTAGACCTAAGTTTTTCTGTGCTGTTTCATCAAATGTGTTACTCTCCATGGATGGTTACCTGATTAAGACTCGAGCATGGAACTTAAGCCCCATGAGTAATGCTGGCTTTATCACCGTATTACTTAATACCTTAAAACCATATTACTGTCCTCATCCATGACTGAAACCAGCCTGGATCCTCCTCCCCATCTTGTAACCACAAGGGAATCCAAAACAAAAAGATCCCCTTGCTTGCACATGAATGAGAGGTGTGATGCACACTTGAGGAGACCCAGGAAGGAAGAAGCAAAGTGCAGTTCCCTCTGGTTCCTACCACTTGCCTATTCCAACTCAAAAAGAGTCAGATCACCAGATAGGGATGAGGAAGAGACATCAGGTCCTTGACAGTTCAGTCTGAAGGGGAGCTGGGTAACCATCTTAAAACAGGTAGGGTTTCTTCACTGGTGCTTTCTTCAAAACAAATTTTAAATAACTTATGCAGAAATTATGATTGGTTATTAACTCCAGAGAGAGCCACAAGAGAAAACTCTTCCACTCTCAAAAATGTAAACTGATAACTCAGTATGGATTTATTTACACAGTTCTACTCATACGTGTGGCTTGCCTTATGTTACTTTAATAATTGCATGTGCATAGAGTATTACAAAAACATGAAAGATTATATTTTTGAAGTTACCATGTTTTTTTCAAAGGACCATATTTTTAAAGTGGCATCTAAGGCAGGATCTATTTTTAAAGTAGCATCAGGAGAGAGACATCTCAGTGGAGAAACTGATCTAGGTGCTGGTTCTTTGGTATCAAAACTATTTCAGCTCTATTCACACAAGTGTCCTTACTTATCTTGGGTTGTAAGAAAACTCTGAAGGTTCTCAGATGAGTTAGTCATCATTGTTTTAATCTGTTTATCCTGTTTCCATAATAAATAATTTTTTCCTTTTTTTTTTCATTTAAACATCTTGATAGTCTAGTTTGTTGGGATTTTTAAAATTGTGATGACTGTGCTTCATTTTTTTTTAACAGAAAATTAATCTTCTATCATGTGAAAAGTCACTAGGGATGCCAGCATGCCAGGGGGATTTTTCCAATAACTAATTTGCAGAAGTGCCACCCCGACATGGCCCACAGTCACTAAGAACCAGCAAAACCATCTTATTTTGTAGAGTGGCATCAATAGGCTAGTCAGGGTGCCCAAGCAGATGAGTGCTCTGTGTGTAAATTTAGTGTACACAATTCTTATGGATAAGTTCTTCTCCACTGTGTATTTCAGTGTACATCCATATTTTGTAGCTAGATTTTATTTTAATTATGGATTATTTACATATTCATTAATGCAAGAGTTGAAAAAGTCTGTGTTTTGCTTCATAGAAGCTGGTGTTAAAAGTAAAGCAGTATCCTGCACCACAGAACATGGAGGTGAGGTTAAAAATCATTTCTCTTTCATTTACCATGGCAGTAAAACTGGTGGTGCAGCTCTGTCCCAGATGTCAGGAAAATGCAGAGGTTTCCCCTTTAGAGTCCTGAAAGGGTTTGTGTGTCTGAGAGCTGTTTGCATTTAATGTGCTTAGGGATATTAGATAGACATACTTTTCCTGAAGAAAAGCATTGGAGGATGAAGCATGGTATGTAAATCCTAAATACCTAAGTGGGTACAGATGGACCTCACTTGATTTCAGAAATCAAATCTTGAGCGTGTGACTGGAGAAGTGACTNAATTTAAATAGAAATAAAATGTCTAATCATGTAATAGCTTCATGTTATTACAGAGTTTTAATTCTTGACTGACTGNAAAGGGTTTGTGTGTCTGAGAGCTGTTTGCATTTAATGTGCTTAGGGATATTAGATAGACATACTTTTCCTGAAGAAAAGCATTGGAGGATGAAGCATGGTATGTAAATCCTAAATACCTAAGTGGGTACAGATGGACCTCACTTGATTTCAGAAATCAAATCTTGAGCGTGTGACTGGAGAAGTGACTGTGCAGCAAACTGAATGAGGATTTCCTGCTTAACTCCCATTACAAAGAGAGTTAAAAGACAAGAGCTTTTCCCTCNCGTAGGAAACTTGACATTACATGAGATTTCAATGGGAGTCACTGCAAAAAGATGAATTGCAGGTGGACCTCAGTTGTGGCTGCATCATCTTCTCTGTGCTGCAGGGATTTCTTGGTTTTCAAGAAACATTAAAAAATGTGAATCCATATTAAAAGACGCTGGAGTGTAGGTGTCAAGATACTGGATGTGAATTAAATTCAGATTATTGGAAAGCTCATTAATTCTCATTATGGTAATAGTGACTGAATGGTGTAATCCGTATGTCTGAGGATGAGCCAGGACCAGCAGAATTATTTGGCTGCCCATAATTCATGGAAGTTCAAAGCTGAAATCAGTTTGTCCAGCCAAAGCCCAGCATCCAGCAGGCCTTTCCTAGAGGTTGGTTAGAGCTGCTCATTTTACTGCAGGAAACTGTACTGCCAGCTGGGTTATTACCATAAGAGGATTTACCTGTAAAAGCAAGTTATCTTGTGTATATTTATATCAGATAGCATTGCATTTATCATCTCTGCTGCTGCAGTGAGGGGGATCTGAGTCCCAACACTCTCCTTTTCAGTCAGAACTGAGTTAACAGAACTTTGCCTAGGAAAAAAAAAGTTTCATTAGAATATGAAGGGTAATTCTCATGCTGAAGAATAAAGGTGAAGGTGAACAGAAGTGCATGAAGAAGACAATTTAGTGGAAGATTTAACATTTCAGAGCTAATCTGTGCTATTGTTCAGTGATTACCATACTGTGCTTCACTGCACTTGTTTAATTACAGCATATGAGATTATTATATTTTATATATATTATATTTTTTAATTCAGATTTTGCAATTTCAGCTTACTTTTCTGTCTGTTAGAGGCACCATGGGGAAAGAACACCAAAGACAGATTTTTTTCCTGTTTTAAGAGCTGAGATGTGACTCTATGTGATATAACCCTGTAGAGTTTCACACCAAAGATTAACATATCTGAGGTCAAAATATTTAGGGTAGAGGGATGGCAAAGCTTCTTCGAGCAGCTCTAAAACTACCAGTGGGCTCCACTTTTCAAGCAGCACGTGCTAATTATCNGGTCTTTGCAGCAGGAGTCTGGACAGATATGAAAGAGGTGAAATTACACTGGTAAAAGCCAGAGAAAATGATGTTGCAACTATTGACGTGCAGGGTGGTGAGACATATGTTCCAGTTATGAAGCAATTACAAGAATATATAAACCCTGAAGTGGTTTCAAGCTGAGTTCAGATTGTCATCTCAATGCAGAATAATTAATGTACAAAAGCTTCAACATGAGGGATGAAGTCAGTAGAAAATTTTTACATCCTAATAAATTAAATTCAAGCTACTTGGAAGAAGGAAAAAAAAAACCCATAAAGTTTTGGGGTGACTAGAGAGAAACAGTAAAGGTTTTGGAAGGTTAAAAACTGGAGAGAGACATCTCAGTGGAGAAACTGATCTAGGTGCTGGTTCTTTGGTATCAAAACTATTTCAGCTCTATTCACACAAGTGTCCTTACTTATCTTGGGTTGTAAGAAAACTCTGAAGGTTCTCAGATGAGTTAGTCATCATTGTTTTAATCTGTTTATCCTGTTTCCATAATAAATAATTTTTTCCTTTTTTTTTTCATTTAAACATCTTGATAGTCTAGTTTGTTGGGATTTTTAAAATTGTGATGACTGTGCTTCATTTTTTTTTAACAGAAAATTAATCTTCTATCATGTGAAAAGTCACTAGGGATGCCAGCATGCCAGGGGGATTTTTCCAATAACTAATTTGCAGAAGTGCCACCCCGACATGGCCCACAGTCACTAAGAACCAGCAAAACCATCTTATTTTGTAGAGTGGCATCAATAGGCTAGTCAGGGTGCCCAAGCAGATGAGTGCTCTGTGTGTAAATTTAGTGTACACAATTCTTATGGATAAGTTCTTCTCCACTGTGTATTTCAGTGTACATCCATATTTTGTAGCTAGATTTTATTTTAATTATGGATTATTTACATATTCATTAATGCAAGAGTTGAAAAAGTCTGTGTTTTGCTTCATAGAAGCTGGTGTTAAAAGTAAAGCAGTATCCTGCACCACAGAACATGGAGGTGAGGTTAAAAATCATTTCTCTTTCATTTACCATGGCAGTAAAACTGGTGGTGCAGCTCTGTCCCAGATGTCAGGAAAATGCAGAGGTTTCCCCTTTAGAGTCCTGAAAGGGTTTGTGTGTCTGAGAGCTGTTTGCATTTAATGTGCTTAGGGATATTAGATAGACATACTTTTCCTGAAGAAAAGCATTGGAGGATGAAGCATGGTATGTAAATCCTAAATACCTAAGTGGGTACAGATGGACCTCACTTGATTTCAGAAATCAAATCTTGAGCGTGTGACTGGAGAAGTGACTGTGCAGCA